>JBANCZ010000935.1:0-26707 GCA_037040025.1 Sphaerogastrella javana | reverse complement strand
TGCTGTGGGTGTTTGTGTGTGTGTGTGCAAGTGTTTGTTTGTGTGCATGCGTGTGTACGTTTGTGTGTGTGTGTTTCTGTGTGTAGGTGGCTCGCTCTAATTTGTTGCTGTTGGTTTTGCTTTTGCTTTTGCTTTTGCTTTTGTAGTTGTAGCTGTTGTTTTTGTGTTTCCTTTTGTTTTTGTTCTTTAGTTGCTGCTGTCGTCTGCGCCGCTGCTGCTGCAGCTGTCGCCTTTTCGACATTTTGTCTCTCTGTCTGCCAACTTTTTTTCTCTTTTGATTTTTTTTTTTGCATTTCATGCTTCTGTGTGTGTGTGTGGGTGTGTGTGTGTGTGAGTGTGAGTGTGTGTGAGTGTGTAAATGCTGGCAGTTTTACTGCTGCTGTTGCTTCTGCTGCTGCTGCTGTTGCTGTTGCTGCTGCTATTGCTGCTGCTGCTGCTGCTGCTATTGCTGCTGCTGTTGTTGCTGCTGTTGTTGTTGTTTTTGTTATTTCTCTTTGGTTTTGCGCTTTGTCTAATTTTCATCAATTTGATGCAATTCCCATCAACAGCAATGGCATTTGATGTAAGCATAGTACGCACATGCATATACAGTACTGGTCAAAATAATAAGTACACACATTATATAGGGGTTATATATGATAGTAGATGTTTTTCCAATAAGAAGTGTTATTTATTACTTTGATCTAAATGATTGGATGTTTATTTAATGGGAATAATTTCATAAAATGGATAGATACTTTTTTATAATAGAAATATTTGTAAATATTTGTAATAGAAACATTTCGAGTATTCTATTGAATAAGCAAAAATCGAATCTATAATCGATTTTAATCGATTAGTCAAATTTTATGCAAAGCAAAAACGAACATGCTGAACTAAAGGTTCTAATACCGTCTTGATTTGCCGCTACCTATATATCTTTCTCTTTCTCTCTTTCTCCCTCTCGCTCTCTCTCTCTCTCTCTCTCTCTCGGATTGAATGTGTTGAAATTCCACATATTTTTCTTGTTGCTTATAGAGCGAATCTATCGTACCTTTAGCATTGAAATTCCATATAATAATTTATCAAACGAATTTTTACGATCGAGAACACATAAAAAACATTAATGTGTGCAAGAGTTGGAAAGAGAGAGAGAGAAAGAGAGAGAGAGAGATGGAGAGAGGGAGAGAGACAGAGAGAGAGAGTGAGGGATAGATAGAGAGAGATTGAAATTAGGCGCGTTTTAGAGGGAAGCAAACAGAAATATTAAATAAAAATGCCCAAATCAAATTATAGAATCGTAAAAGTATTTATTACCCCAAAAGACGTGGAGAGAAGAGTGAGAAAACGATGGGTAAGAGAGAGGGGGAGGGGGGAACTGGCGACAGCCGGTAAAGAATTATGCGCGACAGGAGCAAGGATTGACTAGGCACAGACAGCGTGAAAGAGAGAGAGAGAGAGAGAGAGACAGAGGGAGGAGGGAAGAGTGGAAGTTAGAATAAAGGTGAGGGATACAGAGAGGGGTAAGGCACACTCAAGTGATTTGATTATCATCGGTTAATTGGTGAATCGTAAAATTTTTTACGATGCACGACGGGCGGAGGGACGGATGGACGGACAGACGCAATGGACCGAATGGCGGCATTAAGTGGCCAACGATTGGAGCAACAAGTGCATATAGCTGAGCAGTCGCACCTCTACCACCTATCCCTACTCCCTCTGTCTACCCCAACTCAATTCTACCTATGATGCTGCTCATCTCTCTCTCCCTCTCTCTCTCTCTCTCTCTCTGTCTCATCCATTGGCCATCAATAAAAGCATCCACCATTTTCACTCCTTCCCATTTCCCACAGCCTTAGCATTTACTTCATCTTCTTTTTCTTGCAATCTCCCTCTTCTGCTTCTTCGTCTTCGTCGTTTTTTATGTTACTAGTTTTTGGGATTCATCAACAATTACGGGGCCTTAGACCTCGGCTAATGTGGGCTCTTAATGCATATGGGCATCGACAGGGAATTATGGCTGAGTGCCTGAGCTTAATAGACACCTCATCAAGGATATTTAGCACATGGAACACATCCGGTTCAATCCAGTCATGCGATTATACATAGAACGAGGTTCAATAGGCTTTCAACTTGAAACAACTTTGTATTCTATGGAAAAGTTTTTCATTTAGTCATAGATATTATACTAGAAAACATGGAGTTAAATCTTTAAAACCTTTAATCTATCGAAGATCGAAACCGATATCGGAACGCTATTTTCTTTTCAGGGCATGAAGCCAAACCCGAAACCATAACCGTAACCGTTGAAACCGTCGATAATCAAAACCGATATTTCAATCTATCGACTATCGAAACCGAAAACGGAATGTTATTCTGATTCGGTTTCAATTCCTGCTAGAAATTGTAAATTTTCAAGCTTGAGCTGAGGAAGAAATCCAGATATTCGGATAGATCTTTATAAAGAAATTTCATCTGAGACATTTGTATACAGGCAGAGCTTTTATAGGCTGAAATCTAAGAAAACTTTGTATTTGGATCATGAAAAAATTTTAATTTTTGCAAACATAATAAAGCGTTAAAGGCATATAATATTAGTCTGGAGTATAGTAGTAGGAATATATACACAAAAATTCATAATAATCTACCATATACATACGTATATACCATACAATATCGTATATCACATAAACTTGTGATATAAACTGTAACTGGCAAATAAAATAGACCATATATCAAAAGTTTTATTAATCTTTTATGCTAAACTAAACGAAACATTAATCTAAGACTATGCAAAAAACAGCCTTGTCATGCGAAAGTTAACTGTGCTTTATCGATATCCAACCGATAAGCGTATAAAATTTCACCGATTTGCCATATTTGACGATACGATGCGATCGATTGAGATCTGGCCCAAATTTAAATGCTTTGCTTTAGCTAATTACTGTTTAATTATGCCTATTTGGGCAGTTCCAATAAAACCTACAGATCTCCACCTGTCAGCGTTGTATGAAAACCGAATCGAACGAATTGAAATGAAATGAATCGTATGAATCGCTTGTGAATCGTTCAAACAAGTCGAGATATTTTGTTGATCGTTTCGTGGCCTGGCATTCATTTAAATTAATGTCTGTCCATTTAAACCGAAACAGAATTTAGCATATGAAGTTAGTATAGATGTTTTTTTTTTCTTTTTCGATTTTTCGATTTTTTATTGTTGTATTTTTGTTATTATTGTTGTTATTCTTATTGTCATTATTGTTGCTAGCTGGCGTTAATTAATGCGACTTGACTGCCGACAAAAATATTTGAAGCAAATTTTTTGTTACTGTATCGCATCGTATCGTATCATATCTTTGGCATCGTCAGAGATACAATACGATTGGGGCATAAATGTTTTACGATCTGAATTGTTTGCTGCTGATTTTTGTGTTGAATTTCATTAAAAAAAGCACCAAACGGAAGAGTCGTACGCAATCGACAATTAAATATGTTGTAGTCAAGTTTTTAAACTATTAAATAGATTCATAATATTTAAATAATTCCTTTTATGAATGTTAAGTTATTGTAATAAAACTTTCAGGTTGAATTCTAGTTATAATGAATCTATAGTCTGCAAATAATTTTGGTTTCCGGAAGTATAGAAGTAACAAACGTTTTTCATTCATTTGTAAATGGTGAAGAACCTTTAGACCCCTTATAAGAAACACACCAAACATTTCACAAACTTTAACTACTGAATTGACCGAGATCTCGAGCACAATAAACCATATTCAACATTTGATTCGCCCAACTCTTATACTGCCCAAGATCCTGGGATCTTAAACCAACCAAACTATGCACATCTTTAATAATTAACTGATATACCCCATTTTTATGGCAGAAAATCCAAATCTCCTTAGATTTGATTAAGACGAACTTGGAGACAACAAATATTTGTGTAAAAAAAAAACGAAACCAGATTCGTTTCGCTTTTGAGCGGGAGAGAACTAACTGTTGATGATCAATTAGGGGATTTGTTTTTTTCAGATCTGTATAGACACATGTATATTCGTTTATTCGTATAATGTATATATATATATCTAAATTTGTTTTTTTTTTTTGGCTTTGGCTTTCGACAAGTTTTTGGTGTGCCAAGTGGCGCCATAAATTTCTAATTTATAATTATAAAGTTTCGTTAATATTTGTTTGTCAAAAAAAAAAAATGTTTCGTTATTTGTGCTGTGTCTCTCTGTCCCTCTTTCTGATGGCAAAAGCTCCTCAAGTTTATTGCTTTTGTTAATTGTAATTTATTTGATTGATTTATCGAACGAATAAATATTTATCAGACGAGTTTTGCAATCAACTCAACTCCAACTCAACTCAGAGCTCAGCGCCTCAACTCACATTGATTTTAGTTCATAATAATAAACAAAAATATATATTTATTTGTTGTCTTCTTTCTGGTGAAATCCACCAAAAAAAAAAACAAAACTGTTTTTCGATTGTGCGGCACTTTTGTGGCTCTGCTCGATGCGGCGCACGTGGATTTTGGCTAAAGGCTTTAATTAATATAATATGAAAATCGTCTACGATCTGTTCGCACGTCAAAGTCATATTTTATCATTTACGTTGACATTTGCGCGTTGAGATTTTCATTTGACAACCCTAGGAAAAAGCTGAAGAGGGTATGATGATTCACTTTCTATGTTTGCTACTGTATGTTATTGAAATTTTATAGAAAACCCAAAGTTTTTGGTAGTTCTCTGCAACTGTAGCACTTGGAGCTATCAAATTTGATATCAAACACAAGTAAACTATATGTAGTAAATAGTTAAATTTATTTATTGCATATATCTTACTGTTGTGAAACATATTTCGATTTTTGTATCTGGATCTCTGTAACCGTATCACCCATACTTATCAAATTTGTCATATTTGACATATTTCCTATAGTAATTATAAATATATTTATGCTAGCAGAATATACTCGTCCATAGAGGGTAACTGATAGTCGAGTATGCCAGCATTGCAGCTGCATATGAGTTGTTTTAAAATTTTACTTGACCACTTGAGAAGATTTACTTATTCGATCGTAATTCAAAAATGGAAAGAGTTAATCCGCGGGCCACATGAAATCGCCATTAAATATAAATCCCCAAAGGCGTTGCGATGCCATCAAAATATATCGTAGATCTCATCCAAATCTTGAGTTCTTCAGCTCTTGCCATCGGATCGGATTGTTCCATTTTGACAATTTACGTTGTCGCGATAATTCACGCGACAAAATGCCGTGGGTGAGCTGAAACGTTCCCGATCCAGACGCACATATATATTTATATACATAAGTGTGTATATATATTTAAATTTTGGACATTCAGCTCCCCGGAAGAGCACTAACAATGACGAATGCCGTTCACCATATTTAAATTTCATTTATAATCTTTGATGCTTTATGTTTAGTCTTTTTCTGATTTCGATTCTGTTTCTTATGTTGGTTCTTTATTCTTGAGATTTTTTATCATTTTTATTATATTATACAAATGGGTTTTTAATTTTTTTAGTGCTGATGGCTTCATAAATAATTACAATGTAAAAATCTAATCGATTCCATATGCTAACATATAATCTACAAATCGGCATAGGAATGCGACGCAAAAATTGAGAATTCTGTAAAAATTTGTATTGGGCTCTGATGGAACTTTCGTTGGATTTAATGTATAGATTGATATCATTATCATATTTTGATAAGTAGAGCCATCCCTTAATACTAATTACATAATCGAAACTTTATAAATATATACATATTTTATTTATCTATATCATTTATAGCACTTAAAAATGATCTTAAATTTTGTTTTCTTTCGGGTTCAAGTTTTTTTTTAGCTGCTACCCATACATCTGTTAACTGATTCGTAATATGGCATATTGAACCGGCTTTACAATTCGATTTGAGCATCAAGCGTCGTTTGCATTAAATTAATATTGTTTATTGTATTATTGGGTATGGGATATTGGATATTGTTTCTCGATTCGCTACATAATCAAGCGGCAAAAGGCTCGTAAATAACATCGAGTCGCTTGGTGTTTTAAGCCAAAAACTATAAAAATATATCGAGGTATATATCCTAAATCCCTTTAGCGGCAGATTGAATCGTTCGGAATGACTGTCACTCTCTCTGTCTCTCTCTCTCTTTCTCTTCTATCCGTTTGTCTCTGTTAGGCGTACTCGACTGAACTCCATCTCATGCTCCCACTCTCTCTCTCTCCCTCTCTTCTACTCTCTCTCCTCCTCTCTCTCTCTATCTGTTGCATCCTGGTCCCTGAGTGCGTAATTTACCGTTCGCTGCTGAAAATTGATCCCGCAGAGCTTAACAGTGTCTCTCATAATTTTACGACCCGCTCAACTCGCGGTCAAAATGCAATTTTTTTCATCAATTTTTACCCCTTTTGCATTCGCTGCTATTTTACAAGCTGTAACACGATAATAGACACCCGCCCCCTCCTACACAAACCCTGCTGCTAGAGCTATAAACTACCTAACCATTAATTTGTTTCGCTGTTTTTTTTTTCAGCGAGACAAAGGTCTAAAAAAATATCGCTATAAATTTGAGTTTTTGCATATTTTTTACGCTTTTAGTGCGAATTTTTTGTGGTTCGAGTAAGTCTCTGCACCGATTTCATTGTGTTTATGAGTTTATATATCTATATGTTATACATAATGACATCGTAATTAGTGCAAGCTATATATGTTATGTTGATTTTCGAGCCTGTCAATGCATATAGGCTAACTTATGGCACTCACTGTTTTGTGTGTGCTTAGGCCTTAATAAAATTTATTTTAATTTTTACATTTTAATTTTTATTGCGTTTTTAGTAGTCATAAAAAATGCACTAAAAAATTAGCTAATTGTCGTTAAAGATTTAAATTAAATTAATTTATATATTTTAATAAATTTTAGCTTTCTTTGTTTAATTGTTAATCGCGTTATTTTATGTTTTTTTTTTAAATTTGTTTTTGAATGTTTGAAATGTTTAAATTAATTTTGATTTGAAAATAAATCAAATTTTAATTGTATTTAATTATAATTATATTATAATTTATAATGTGTATCTGTATAACAGAACTATATATAATAATATAATACATATATTTAATTTAAACAAATTATATAATTCAATTAAAATAATTATTAAATTCAATAACATAATAGAAATAATAATAATAAATTCAATAAAATGAATTAGTAATTAAATGTGTACACCTCTGTAAATATATTTTTGCATATTAGTGTATTTAATTCCCCTTCTTTCACAGTTTTGTTTGTTTAATTTATGCCTGATGCATAAAACCTATGAATTGATTGGATAGATCTGCCATGCCTTACAGCTCACATCCTCCACTCGAATGTTACTCATCGCAGATGCTGTTATTGTGCTCAAGTTGTTGTTGTTGTTGGTATCATTTGCTTGATTTGTCTGAGTCGAATTCAATGGATCGTTCCGCCATCTTCCAGCAACTACTCAAGCCTCTCCACCGTTCTCCCATCTCGAAAAGCCGTCTCTCTATCACCAAGACCCCATTCCTCTGCCCAATCCACATCTAAATGCCTCAGGCTTCAGTCTCTCGTTCATCTTGAGATGCTCAATGCCATTCGTCGTTGACATGTTGTTGTCGTCTCTTCTCTTGCTCTTGTTGCTGTTGTTGTTGCTGTTTCTTTTGTGTTCATTGCGCCTGCGTGACTGAGCTGAGCCTGAATGGTTGTATATGGGTTTCTTGGTTTTGGACTGCGCTTGAGGATCGGGCCGTGTTATTTATGTGCATCATTATAAAGTTGCCCATTTTATTGGTTCGCCCTCGAATAAATAAGGTTCAATAAAGTTGTTACTTTATATTGACACTTGCAGGCGGCAATCGCTCGTCACTCTCTCTCTCTCTCTCTCTCTCTATCTCTCCCTTTCTGTCTCTTTACCTCTCACTGATCTCTTTGAGTTCTGTCCACTCTCTTCTCGCATTATTTATGTGAAATTCATTGTGAAAGTATTTCCCTTAATGTCTCAAGTCGTGTTTTTAATGTAGTCATAAAAATCATGGAAAATCTATTCAATATGTTTCAGTTCTTCTTTTTTTAACCCCATCTGATACTCATCTTTACGATCTTGTTTATTTCCGCATTGAACTACAACATCATCAAGAATAAAAATTGTAAATGTTTCTTTTTTATTAAGCATTTTGGTTTCCATTTTGATTTCATATCGTCAAGCCAATTAGATTTAACGTTGCGATTATCTACTCAAGTTTATGGCGACTAATTCCACCTGACATTTCGTATATAACATCTTCAGTAAATGTTATAAAATTTGAGAACATCTTGGGGAACATGGAAATGTTTGTTCTAAGCCATTAGAAAAGTGAGCTGATATCATAAATTTTGATTAGGAGAGTTTTATAGAGTTTCATATATAGAATCAATACTTTCCACTAGTATAACTAATACTAATCGAAGTAAGTATATCTTTTAAGAAAGTTTTTTATATAACTTCAGAATGTTTTATCTTAGTTCTAGGTAGTATTACAAATAAATATATTTATAGATAAAAGATACCAAAACTGTACTGCTAGGAATATTTAGTATGGAATTTGTATGCGGCTTACAGGTGAACTTACTAAAATGCTCTATTGATAATGTCTAGACCTATTGTCTCTATAACTATTGAAACATTTACAGTCTAGCACACACGACTAAAGGTTTCTGCTTTATGTTTTTTTTTTCGTATATTATAAATTTGCAGCAATAATAACTCAGATTTTGTGGTTGGTAATTTTTGCGAATGCCAACAGCCGCAGTCAACAAACAACAAACAACAGCAAACAAATAACCAACAACAGCAACAAATGATAACAACAACAACAATAACAACAACTTTAGTGAATTCTCTGCATTATATGGGGTGAAAGGGGTAAGGGTTTGCATAGGGGGTGTTTGCTATAATGCGTTGTGGGTCATTGTTTATTTTGAATCAGAGCGTAGCGCCGCCAATTATCGGCGGCCGATAAAAATGTATATAGCTATATGAAGTAGTAGATACAACAATAATAGCAACAACATTAAAGACAACAACAACAACAACATAATTATAACGTCAGCTGTTGTTGTTGTGGTTTTTGGCTAGAAAAACGCCAGATGCAATGGCGAGAGAAAATTTGAGTGCAGATTTTGGTGCGGATTATGTGGCCCCAAAAACACAGTTGTGTTTGGGTAGAGGTGATTTGAGGTTGTATGGTTGGTGGATAGGGGATTGGAGGGTGCAATGTTTTGGGCATTGTTAGGGCGCCAGCGTCGGCCTGTCTCAAAGCTGTCGGTGTTGGCGTTTGAACTTTGCCGCCGTTTTGACTGGCCTTTGACTGGCTAATTGCCTACACTTCTGGCGCTGCCTTTTGTAATTGATAAGTACGCATACGCACACACACACACACACACACACACACGTGATATGTATAGTATCTGTGTGTGTGTGAGTGTGTGTGAGTGCGTAGTACACTCAACTAAGTCTCAACTATTCCGCATTTGATCGCATCCATCAAAGGCCTTAACTGCTTTAAATCACTTAATTTTGCTTGACCAACAGCAAAAGCTTACAAATATCTTAAAGCTCACATAGTTAGTCAGCTTAAAGCTTGACCAACATACCACAATACGTTATATATACATATGTATACAGTCTTTTCTATATGCATTTTGATCGATTGTGAATTTGGCAATGGGGCAACCTCATTTGACGGATTAATTGTCGATTTCGTTTATGTTTTCGGGTGCGGCAGGCCGCTAAAAACTGCATTATAGATGATATAGATATATATATATATATATGTATAAATATATATAGATATAGATGATAAATGTGAGTTGATAGATGGTGCTATGCTCTTCCATCATTCAAGATCTTTTTGGGTTTTCATTCAGGGCGCGCACTGGGCTTAAGTTTTCGCCCAGGGAAATTGATTGAGCAACTTGTGTCGTGTTTTAAGGTATTTACCATTTGATATACCATACACACAATTCTTACATATACCCTTAAAAAAAAGCGCCAATTATTCATTTGTGTTTTTTTTCTCTGTTGAGTCTTAGTCGATTGTCTACATGCCACACCATTGTCTATATGCCACATGTTGTATGGCATTTCCATTGTGATAATTTTCACACTTGATTGATGTCAGCCGAGTGCCTAGTGCGAATGGATATAGCAACAACAAAAAATACATACAAAAAATTATAAACTTCAAACTAATTCGTATAAAAATTAAACAAATAAACTGTCTCAATGTGACGCTGATGTATGAATGCTTTTGAATGAATGCCTGCGTATGAACATGAGTACCAAAGCGGGCGCAGACTTAGCGCCGGGCAAACTTGATCAATTGGCTTTGAGTCAACAGTGTAAGGGTCTAAAAAAGCAATGAAATATGGCAAAAATAGAATGTAAACCATAAAAAAAGGAAATTTTTTTTAAATATAATATACTTAGGAAGAGATAGTGTATAATATTGTTCACTTGTTTGTTTTTGACGCTAATGTTGAAGTTGAAGTCTAATTAATGTGCTTGTATTTTAGCTTAATATATGTACATATATTTAATCTTTAGTTTATAATTTTCTTAAAATAGTTTATATATTATATGCACAAATATTTGTAATTATCGATACCATTCATTCTATGCATTTATTTACTTATAGATACACCACGAAGTGAACTTTTAGTCTGTCAACATACTCCTAGATCATTTCATGCCCCATTCATAGACAGTTTATATAGTGTAATCGAATCGAGGCATAAATTAAGTACTTACAACAAGCAATAACTACACAATTAATTAGGCCAATACAAAATACTAGCTCTATGTAGATTTACAGCGCAGCACTAGCTAATAGATCTGTCTATCTCGGCTCATATAGTCATGGTATCCACTCACAGCTCGCTGTGTCTACCTCTCACTCGCTCTTTCTCTCGCTCTTGCTGAAAGCGCGATGGGTGTTCCCCATTTGAGTGGCGTTAATTGGTTCAAAAAATATATAAGTATAGACACAGACACAGATATATACACCTATAGGCCCGCAGGTGTCTGTGCTACTACTCTATCTGGGTATATAGATACTCGGTATCTGTTGTATTTATTTATTTTCACTTGGGCTGCGTTGCGAAAAAAATAAACAGAATTTGAATTACAATTAGAATTTGTTATTCATAGTTGTTCCTTTTTGGAGATCGAGTTGAATTTTTATGCAGTTTTAATGGGTCCGAGCATTCAGTGCTTTGGGTGCCGCCCAGGGCGTGCGCTGTGCAGGGCTGCAAAATAATTTAAGATGTGGCCATAAATACCAAAAGCATTGCTCATAAATCTTTCACTCAATGCCCGAGCAATTGAATTGGCCGCTTAAGCGTTTTAATATTTGTTTTCATTTCAGAGAAAGAGAAGAGAGCAAAAGTATCTTATAGATACATATGTAGCTACAGCTGAAAGATTCAACAATTGCTCGCATAGGGAGACACACATACAAATCAAAACATCTGTCAGTCAACAGCCGCGTCCTGACAACAATGTTGAGATACAAATTATCTAAATTGTATCTACACCGAGCAAATGCATCTACTGAATTTGGATCTCGTTTGCTCTCATTCCTCTCGATCGTTTTGTTTATTTGTTTTTGTTTTCTTCAACTTTTGCTCCATCTCTCTTTTACTCTCGAGTTCAGTTGCGTTGAGTGCTACCACCTCTCTCAAACCAAAATTTCTCAAAATTTTCTTTGCACCTCCCGTCGCGCTGCCTCTTAAGCGCTAGCATGCTTTGTGCTGAGAGATTTCAATTTAAACATTCAACTGACAGATTTATCAGGTATTAGACGATACATGCGTCAACAATGTGCCCAAAAAGCCATGGCCCAGTCTTTCCCCACTACTTTTGCTCCATTCTCACTGCCACTGCCAGTGCCAATGCCACCAGATCTGATTTGTTCTGCTTTATAGATCTAAGATCATATGGGAAATTGTGTTAAAAATTTCCATATAAAATTATAATAAATGTGCAGCAATTAATTCTCGATTTGTTTCATACTCAAAATGATGTGTAAATGTGGCTCAAAATGTTCAACATGAATATTTTTAAAAGACTTTATCATTTTGAGATTCTTTCAATCCGAAAATATAAGTAGAATTTCAATTTAGATAGAAAATAATACTATATCTATATAAAAGTCAATGACATTTTACCACCCATTCTCAGAGATGATAAATATTTCCATTTGTAATAGATAGAATATTAAAGTATCTATGACTAGGTATGGCACGATTTCAATTTTTTTCCTTCAAATTTGGATTTTATCGAATCGAAAAAAGTGTAATATAATGTGTAAAGTAAGTAATCGCAAGGTTTAAGGTAATCGCATGATTGAATAATCGATAAAGTTTTTTTGTTATCCCTTTCTATAACCAAGGATTCTTTTCCTTCAAAATTTTTACAATAAATTTTTATAAATAGACGCTCTTTAATGCTTCTATCTTGGCAACAATATTACGTTGAATGTCTTGATTTATTTGGCTAATCAGTTAAAGCAGAGCTAAAGAGTTTCACACGAACACCTAGCAAAAGGGTTTGCGTGAGTGTGTGTGCAGGTGAGGTGGGTGTATGTAGGGTGTTGGGTCTACGTCATTCAAAGCACACGCAACATTCACTCATACCCGAAATATAAAACTAAATAAAAAGTCACAAAATCAGTCAGTCAGTTAGTTGGCCACTCATTCATACATACACTCATACATTCATACACTCATGCAGTCACTCATACACTCAGTCAGTCACTCAGTCATTTGGACATCCGCCAGTTTAGCGCATTTTGTGATTGATGGATGACTGAGCCACTGCCACTGAGGGGCCACAGATTCAGATACGCATAGAGCAACCTTTACGATTCGACTTATAACTGGAAAGTGGGTCGCTTAACCAGCTCTTGCGGCTAGTTTGACTTTTTTTTTAACGTTATGTCTGCTCGGTTTTAACTGCAACTGGCATATGCATTTAGTTAGTTAAACTGATTGATTAATGCTAATATGTATACTAATCGATTTGAACATTCCTAATAACATAACTCGAATCAATCTAATGTCAAGCGCACACAAAATGCTAAATATTTCATGTTTTAGTCAAACCGATTTGTTTTTGGTTAAAGTTTGAATATGTGAAACAGTCGGGTGTTACGTAATAATTTAATTTAATGATTTAAATTGCCGTAGATACTATTATTGTCACGTAAATCATTCAATTTGATATATCAAAAAATTATTGATGTATTTTTAAAGGTTTTCTAAAGCATTTTTAAATTAAGCATTTATAACCAGTGTTAAATTATGAAATACTATTGTGTATAAGTTTAAAATTTTTATAATAAATGGAAAAAAAAAAAAAAACCGTCAAACAATTGTCATCAATTGTCAGCAACAGAAACTTTGAAATTGATGAAAACATCCATCGTTTGGTCAATAATTAATCACAATAAATTGATTAAAAAATCTATATGATTACAAATTTTAATAATTTTATGACAATTTTATAATAAATGCTTATATAATTATTAAAATTTGTATAATTGATTATTTTTTTACAATCTTTTGCTTGGGAAAAGATACTTTACTATAATATGTATATTCGATATATAATTAATGATAAATTGCAATAAAATTTGAATAAATCTTTTAGAAATTTAAAATTAAAATGTGTAATATACCCTGTAGTTGATCATGCTACAAAGAAGTCTAATTAAATGCCTTGCCAAATCAGGCATTCAATTCAGGCAGGCAAAATAAATATTTGGCAGTGCTCAAAAAATGGAAAACCGGGGCATAAATATTAACGTAAAATTTAATGATACAGAAACTTTGGCGAATAAATGAACGATGCCCCGCAGCAGGAATACGTACGATAAAAGCAAGAGGGAAAGCGAGGAGATGTTGGAGGTAAGAGAACTTTTTTTTTTGGGTTGGAGGAAAACGTTAGAAAAATTCACATGTTGCACGCATAAAATAAAATTTTATTTTATTCATTTCTCATTTTCCATGAAATGCAAAAAACATACAATTTATGAAAAGAAAAGCAAGAGCAAGTAAGAGAGAGAGAGAGAGAGAGAGAGGGAGTGAGTGAAAGGGATTGTTTGGGGGGAGGAAGAACAAAGGCAAAGAACCTGACTGACGAAATGAATAAATGAGCGAATGTGTGAGTGTGTGAGTGTGTTTGCGAAGCACAAACATAACTTTAAATTTGTATTACTACCAAGAGCCCAATGAGCCAACACACACACACACACACACACACACACACACACACGCACACACATACGCACACGCACATACATATCACTAAGGCATTGTTAAGATGCTGCCAAGAAATGAAAACGAAAAACCTGAATTCCATTTTGGTTTGTTTCTTTTTCTTTGACTTTTTCCTTTTCTCTTCTGTTGCCAAAACTCCCAGAGACACACTCAAGCTACACACAACTCTGGCAACACTGCCTGCCCTCTGCCACGCCCTTACACCTCAACACTTTTGCCTTGCAGTTTAGACTCTAAATGAAATGCTCAAGTGTGCACGGAATTTTGATTTTCGCCGCCAATCTACCCCCAGAAAGTCCATCTCTCTCTCTCCCTTTTTTTCTCTCTCTATCTTTGGAGTGAGTTGGCAACTCTGGCGGTAAATGGCGGGCTCATTCACCCGCTCAACCTCTCGATTCCGTTCGTCATGTCGTTCGCTTGCAAATCAATTTAATGTCAGTCATTTGCCTGCTAAGTGGGAAATTTTTGAAATTTCATCAAAAATCCGTTGCGTACCCGCCCCGTAATCCCTGCCCCAGCCTTAGTCCCAGCCTCAGCCCCAGCCCTAGCCCTCTCTGTCTTCTTTGCTGGCAACCCCTAACCCTTGGCGAAACTCTGCTTCGGAACATATGCTGCTCGGGGGAATTGGCTGCACTGAGGTACTTCTTTTGCTTCAGTGAATGAGGGGGGCGGGCAGGGAGTAGGGAGTGGCATCTAAGCGAAACACATTTGAATGTAAATTTCAGACGCGTTGCATGTCCATGAATTCTCAGCCATTGCTGGGATGCTGGATGGGGGGATAGGGTGTGCGGGGGGCAACGTTATTTGCCCTTTTGTTGTGCGTTGGTTTTTTGCACTTTTTGTTGTGTTTGCGTGTGTGTGTGTGTGTGGCACGGAAAAAACAAATATTGTATTAAAATGCTGGAAAGCAGCTAAAACGCATAATAGTAAAATTTTATGTTATCACCAGTGTGAGGAAAACACGTCAGGCAGTTAGTCAAATAACACAGCCAAATGGCCAAGAACGAGAACTGAAAGAATAGCACACACACACAACACACAAACACACATACAACACACACTCACATATATAATACACACACACACACACACACAGAGAGAGAGCGAACACACAGAACGCCAATGAAAATTTAGATGACGTTGAATGAGAAAATGCGTGCACAGCGACTCCATGGATATAAACGCACACATATGTACCATATACATAGAGCAGCATCTGGAATATGATGGTATATGTGCATAGCTATATAACCACATATATATTGGCTGTATATATATATATCTAAATATATGCCATGCCATTAACTAGAGACTGACTAACTGATGACTCAGCTGATTGATTGATAGATAACGAAACAATAGCACACAATTTACTCAAATATTCGATATGTTTTACAATAATCGATAGCACTAAATGAACAGATTTGCTTATGTTGGAACGATAAACATTCGATTACAGAAAACTATTTAAAATCGATTTATTAGAAGCCTACAATTTAAACAAATTCCCATGAAATGTTTAAATCATATTTATATATTATAATTGGTAAGAATAGAGGGCGTTGTATCTTATTATAACGTCATATAATATTTCCATTTAATAGATTATTTCATAGATGGATATTTTATAGATCGATTGATTCATAGATAATGAAATAAAAGCACAAACAGTTTACTCATATGTTCGATTTGAAAACAATACGGTAGCACTTATTTATGATAGCATTTTATATACATTTTTACTTATGCTAGAACGATAAACATATAATCATATCTCTAATCAGAGATAACTATTTCAAATCGATTATTTGAAAGCCTACAATTTATACGAACCAAATGATTATACTTCATATAATATATTGTACTTCATATAATATAGGGCTTTGCTCTTTATCAAAATTTCAGATAATATTTTCATTTAATAGATTATTTTATAGATCGTTAAAATAATATGCTTTTGTTACCTGTTGATGGCAATTATCTGTGAGGGACCGTTTAAACGAGCCGCGAAATATTGATGGGCATTTGAATGCCTTACTGAAACTATAAAATCTTATAATGTAGATTTAAATGTTGTTTTATTGTATGCCTCATTCATAAATAGTTTATATACCGTAAATAACATTATATTTAATTGTTGTGTATATCAAATGAATGAGCATTTTAATTGTAAAGGCTAGTATACTCACTAAAGTCTTGCCATTAGGGTATATAAAGAAAATACAAATCGTTTATAAAAGTTGCTATAGATTTCTAATAAGAAAATTAAATTTTTATTTAAGATGTTGTGTAAATTAAATTAAATATTTGACACTACGTTATGTACTACTTTTAATATATATTTTATATATAATAAATAAAATTAGATTATGTTAAATGTAGGGTCTTTTGTAATGCAATAAATGAATTTAATGAGGTCGTTGTTTTTATTAAAAATAAATACAATTTATATGCTATATAGAGTATAAGACTTTGTATTATATGGATTTTTATATCATGCAACAAATAAAGCTGATTTTGTAGATAAAAACACAAATTTGAGCATTTGAAGAGACTGAAAGGAAGTGCAAGCCATGCCCGGACGCGTTCAAATCGGGCAAAGTAATCGAAGCTGAAATGCAATTGGAAAAGTGGACACTGAGGGTGGGCAATGGAGGGAGGAGGCTGGAGGAAAGCATAGAAAAGGGTCAGCTGTGCTGAAAAGGGGGGTTGGGGTGGCTGCAAATAAAAAGGCAAATAAAGCGAAAGCACATCAAATAAAATCAAACGCAAAACAAGCGAGAAAACATTGTTTCAAATTGACCAGCGGTAAAAATCGCTTTAGGATTTTTATGCCCGCGTGCGAATGGGTTAGCAAAAGGAACGAAAAATGAAAAAAACAAAAAGGGGCGCCATAACATAGGGTTAACAGCAATGGGGGGCGTGGCAAGTGTACGCCAATTCAGGCGCAACTAATTCCACAAGGCCCCAGCGGCCTGAAAGCCCCATACACTAAATGCGTTTCGAACTGTGAAACTATTCAGACAGTTTTTTGGTATTTTTTTCCAGGATTTTCCTTATTTTTTTTTGTTTCTATGGTTTGACTTGGCTTCAGTTTTGGTTTAGGTTTTATTGCGAATATTTTATTGTGCGAAAAATGATTTTTTATTTTCAATTGTGCTGGGGTCTGTAGGAAATGAAAGTAAAAGTTTCGATCGAATGGCAAACCAATTTGATTTTGAATACGTTATGAGGCGCAAAACGAACAACAATAAGAACAAATGCCATGCAGAAGAGTGTGAAAACAGAAGAACAAGGACCAATACTAAAGCAACAGAGTCCAACACCCACACTTTCAATCCTTCTACACAATTTTTATCCATTTACCTCCTCACATTTTCCACGATTTTCACATTTGCCAAAATATTCGTAATCCACATCGATATCAATTGTTTGCAAGGGTTTTTGAAGTGCCAATTTTCTGATTGTTTGCCAGCCGCACTAAAAACTAATGATTTTTCATATGTTTGTTCAATGGATCGTATGGAATATATATACGTCCCTTACACACCCCCAAAAAACTCTCCAAACGCCATTCATTCAACACTAACTAAACATAAAAAAAAAAAAACAGCAACAGAAATACGAGTTGTTGTAAATTGAAACGAAAATGTTGTGTGAAACCTTTTTTCCCCTATATCTCTATAGGATTTCTGTTGACCAATGTTATATAAAAATTAAGCATTTGATGCTTCAGCGAATGCCTATGCGTGGAGAAATGATACACATATAATGTTTAGCTTCGTTTATTTTAATTATCTATAGTTCTTGCACAGCTGAGCCTACGAAAGATATTATGGGTTAATGTTTTGAAGCGGGAAATGCTGTTGATCCGTGTAGTATTTATACTGTAGATGGAAATGAAATTGGGTTGGGAGAAGCATATATATAAAGCGCTCTTCTTTGGGTAGGATGGTAGTTAGAAATATGCGAAAAAAGAGAAAAATACGTAAGAAAAGTCAGATATAAATATACTGTAAATATAAGGTTATGATAGATTACCAAATCATACTTCTATGTTTAATATAAATTCTGATTTCTGTAATATCCGTCTTAAACTCTATAATCTATGTTGCATTTGTATTTTATATATATAGAAAGGCTCTAGTCTAATAAAGTATATAAAGACATTAATATATTTAATTGATATAGAAACATACATGATGAGGGTATGAAACTGAAACCGTTAAAAATAAAGTTTTGGTATCGGGTTTGAACTTTGATAGATTGCAATTTAGGTTGAGGTTACGGTTACGGTTTTTAAAAAATGAGACGGTATAACGGCTACGGGGATGGGTGGGTTTCAGTTTCATTCCTTCTTAATTATAGCTAATCTATATTTAAAATTGACAAAAACAATTTTAATTTATACATTCAATAGTTTCACTGAACAAATTATAAAATATACAAAATATATAGTGTTTGAAGTGTTGAAAAACTGTGAAAGTATCACGGAAAACAAAAACAAATGTTATTGATATGCGTGCTGTAATTGCCAGGGCTACAGCAAAAGACATGTACACAAAATCGAACAAAATGGCGCACATCAATAACATAACAGTAAAACACGAAAATGGCGGCCAGTGGGATATGCGAAATAAACTGTAAAAAAAAGAATGGCGTCATAATGCAACAGGACCAGAAACAGCAACAGAATGCGAAATAGAGCGTGAGACAAAGAGGGTTACTGGAAAGGGAAGAGATGGAGTGAGGGGGGACATCAGCTCTGATGTAGGAGTACACAGGCGACATTTCACTGACGACTGAAAACTGAATTGAACCGAACTGAACTGAGCAGAACTGAGTCTGTTCGATATTTTAATGGGGCCAGACGTCATTTTCTGCCGCCATTGGAGCCGATGTCGCCAGCAAAGCGCAAAATTTATGACAACATAACGAGCCAGACACCAATGTGAGTGAAGAGCGGGTACTCATGGGAAGGGGGTAGCGGGTGGGAAGTGTGTAGTCAAAGGGGTGTTTTGGGGGGGGCGTGTGGGAGAGCGCATTAAATGCGCCATTCAGAGTCGAAAATAACAATAATCATAATTAAGGATATGCATATGCATGCCTCACGGCTTGCTCCGGCTCCAAATGGGCAGCAGCCACACCCACTTGATCCTCTGTCGAGCCAACAGTTGTGAGTGTGTGTGAGTGTAAATGAAATCGATCCATTTATACAGCCGAATATTCCGCACGAATGATGATGTCCCTGTGCTGCAATGTCCGCAGCCAGATATCATTGAATAATGACTGTTAATACCCTTCAATGTGCACACACACACACACACACTGTCAGACACACATACTGACACACACACATACTGACACACACACATGCATGTATATAGTCAAAATGAAGTGGATTTCAATGCACTGGCCCGAGCCACGTCAGCGCAGCGTATCGAACTGTATGAGATAGCGTCTGGTTGGAAAAGTGGGAAATACTGGCCAAATGTGTTTGGTAAGAGCTGCCCATTGCCAATCGGAAAATTCGCGTGAAAATATTATGCGAATTGTGCGAAAATACTATGCGATAAGGCAACACACGCACAACATACACAACATGATGTGTTTCTCGTCTGTCTGCCTTGATTAACCCATCCATGTTTTTGGGTGTCTCAGTGCCTCATTTGCATATGCCACAGACATTGCGCATAGAACATCATTTCTGTGCAGCAGACAGACAGACAGACAGACAGACAGACAGACAGATGGACATGCTGCAGATTATAAGATTGACAGCTAACACATCATATGCTGGTTTAAATGATCCGCTAAATCGCCTGGAAATTGAGAATTATTGTGTTTGTTAAGTTTGTATCTACAGGACTCTTTTCTTTTCTTTTTTTCATGTCGATTTATTTTGACTTATAAATAAATATCTAATAATAAATTAACCAAAACTATATTCATACTTATCTTAAAACATTTCTTTGTAGGCTCATCGGCTTTCAGGTCGTCCTCTCACTTGGGTCTCTCTTACAAACTATGCATTCAAATTATTGAAATTTTTTTCCCACTCATTCGACCATTCAAGCCTCGCTCTACCGCTATATGCCGATTACAGATATCAGTTATCGAAATTGATTATCGAAAATACTGAACTGAAAATACCGAAAATACAGTACTGTTCCTAAAATACTATACTGTATCGAAAATACTAAATACAGTTCCCTTACTGTCGGTCTTCTTCCCTTACTACTGTACCAAAAATACTATACTGTACCAAAAATACTAAACATCAAGCACTTACGGTCTGTCTTCATCCCTACTGTTGCATATTTTTTCTACTTGAAATTGACACAAACAAATTAACTTGAAACTGTAAAAAAGTTGCGTTTTATAAAGATTTCAATGCGAATGTTTCCATTTATTAAACTTCCAAAACACGTTTCATCGACTTAATCAGCATCATGCACTATAAAAAACAGTATATATATAGAGGAGGAAAGTGGAAATGCAAAATATATAAAATTTTTTTTCTTAGCTTAGCGTAAATATGTTGAACAACATTCAAATGAAATGGGAAAAATCAACTGCACGTCGAAAATGTTATTTGTGTTTGCCAAAAGGAAACTTTGCATAAAAATGTAAATTGTGGCGCAACTTGCAACAGACGCAACCCAAATGCACCACAGTTTCTCCCCTTAGAATACCGTACAACCAAGCATTGGTATACTCAAACAACAACCATACGTATATTGCTTCCAAATCCATCCAATAACATTTATATTGTTTTTTGTTTTGCCTCTCGTTTCAGCGCAAATTTAAAAGAGACAGAGATGTTTCTTCTAGAGTTGGGTATGGTAGGATACCATGCTCAAAGGGTAAGTCAAAAACTAAACAACATTTATTTAAATATATGATCTAAATATTTATATTTTAATATTTATAAACCATTTAAAAATTCCTTCAATTTCATTAGACAATATTGAATAGAAATAGAATTCGCCTAAAATATCTTGAATAAATCTTAACAAATTGTTTGATTATTGTAGATTTTTTCTAGTATTACATATTATTCCATTAAAATATTTTCTATATAGTAATATTGAAACCTTTAAGAACTCTATTGATTGCTATCCCTACTATATTATAGGGTATTTTCTGTCATTGCCATAAAAACTCAAACTCATACAGCTCAAAGTCGAAAATTGGTTTTAATTAAATCGAATTGGCGTTCTTTTTTCCTGACAGAATTTTCCCTTCCCCTCTTCCTCTTTTCCCCTCTCTATCCATCCTCTCTTACTTGCTCTCTTTGCCTCATTTCTCGTCTGTCGCTGCTTGTTTTTCTTCATTTGGCGTCGTCATTGCCCTGGCTACTGTTTCACTTTTTTGCACGTCGCCTTTGCATGCGAATGAGGCAAAAAGTGAATAACTGAATGTGTGTGAGTGAGTGAATATGAACGTGAATGAATGTGAGTGTGAGTGAGTGAATCGCAACTCATGGCTTGTCACAGGCCATGGACATTGAACACGAACGCATTTAAACGCTGACACTGAGAGTTTTGCATCCTTTTGGAGTCGTTGCAACCCCACGGGCTGCCCTTTGTACCTTTCCCTCTCTTCCTTCCCCTTTTTTTACAGCCTGTTTGATTGAAATGTTTGCTGGCGTTGCAACTAACCAAGCATCAGCACTAAGGGTATTACATGGACTCTGGGCAATCGGACTGGTGCTGGGGGTCGAAGGTAGGTGAGGTCTCTTGGTGTTGCACATCAGCCACATCAAAGCATTTGAATTGTGGGCTCGTTTGGCATTTTGTTTTTACGGCTGCACATTTTGCAACAAAATTGCTGCAACAACCCCCCCATCCTTATTCCTCCAACAGCACCCCCTTAGAGCCGTTGTGTGTGTGCGTGTGTGAGTGTGATGTATGGTCGGTCAGTTTGCGGACATGCAGTGGACACACGGATTAACATGACGTAATTGATGCGGAAAGTGTTGAGTGTGTGGCAGCTGCCACAGTCACTGCCACACGGTCAGCTCCTCCATTTTAAGTATCAACAAAAAACCCCAAAAAAAAAAAAAAATTTTATCAAAATTGATTTTGGCCCATCGTGCATGTATAATAAATATTTAGCTGGCTAATACCCAGGCCCGTAGTCACTGAGGCTAGCTTATTTACTAGCTATAATAAATAAATTTATTTTAAACATGCCGAACAGTAGGGTGCAATCGACTGATATGTTCAAATTTACTAAATCTATACATAGTTACAATGTAGATACATTTACTTGTATAAAGATACTTTTATGTAAGTTCTATAACTTCAGCATTTATAGATGAATTCGTATGAGAATGGGTATCTAAGGATTAAATTTACCAAATATTATATGCATAATTATAAAATAAAAGATAAATTATAATAATATAATTTAATTTATAATTTATAATTCGAATAATATTTTAATTTATATAATTATATTAGGAATGGAAAATCAACAAAATATTATAGTTTCATACGCACCCAAAACTTGGACAATTTTACTACTATGACATTGAAATAATAAAGAAAAAATGTATAAAAAAATATAAAATCCAGGTAACTAGGCTGCAACTTGGTCTAAAAGTAAGCAACAAGATCAAAGGGAATGGTGTTGGGAGGGGTTCGAGGTGAAGCTAAGGGTTGTAGCTATAGTTATACCTATATAAAATATGGCTAAGCTGCATTAGGTCAGCTGTCAGATAAAATTGAAATGTATTCGCTTCCCTGTGTGTGTGTGTGAATGTGTGCAAAAAGAAAATTAATTTTTGAACTTATCAAAAGCGCTTTCAATAGGCAACAAACGGCATTTAGTGTAGAAGGGATAACATGCTAACAGGATCTAGAGGTTAGAAGAGGGAATAAGAGTGTGTGTGCGTTAAGGCAAGGTAACGTTTCATGCTGTCGAGTGCACTCATCATACTTTTGCGATATGAGTGGGTAAAAGTATGAGGATGCGAATAATGCACGATGCTACGTATTGGACATGGCTACCTTTTTATTGTTGTTGAGTTGCTGCTGCTGTTGCCGTTGCAAGCTGGCAGGTTGCATTGCAAATTTGCAGCTGAACATGCAACGTGCATTTGGCAGTGCGCACAATGTGCGCTATGGAAATGGGGCAACCTGAACGAAAAGGAGTCGAAAGGGGGGGGGGGGGGTGGCAAATGAGTAGCAAGTTAAAAGCCACAGACGCTGCCAATATTGACTGTGACTGAGCCAAGCCAAGCCAAACCAAACCGAGCTGCTGTTGCCTTGGACTTCGTCTTTTTTTTTATGTATGCTTGCAATGCGATGCGAACATTTTTAATAAAATAAACCGAGAAATGTAATCAACATAAAGGATATCACACAACGAACACATATACACGTACATATATATATATATGAAATTTTGCTGTGCGCATTGGAACGCTTAACGAGTTACGTAGATACACGTAGATATCATTGACGTTGCAGCGAAACACCCCCATCTACAAACTCCATCTCTACAAAAAAAGGAAAAAAAAGTTTATATATAAAACGTAGAGAAAAATCCATGCCAAAAACCGTAGCACGAAGAATCGAACCCTTTATGAAATGCGGACAAGCTGAACATCAGCTGTAGCTGTATGTTGGTCTGTCCTACCTTCTCTCTCTCTCTCTCTCTTTCCTCTCTCTCTTTAGCTCTCCATCGCTTGCACTCGTTTTGTATCTTTGAGATACATTTGCAATTATCGTGACTTGAGCTTGCAGTAGCTCGGGTTTAGCGCAGCCGGACAGCTTGGCCACATGTCGGTGACAGTTTATTAAATCGATTACTTTCGGTTTTGATATTCTAAATAAACATATTTTTACAATGCAACCAGCAAGAGCCCTCTTTACCAATACCCCAGACTCCCACAAGACCCTTACTCTTGGAGTACGTATAGAGCAGCAGCACGACCACCCACCGTTTGTTGGCCAATGTTGTAGTTTGTAGATACTCAGTTCTGTAACGATACTCTAACTAGAAGTGTTCTTGCATTTCCAAAGAGGTTCCATGTAATATGGATAAAGAAAATGGAAAATTACATAAATATAAAGATATATGTTTAAAATTGTTTTGAAGAAACAAGGATTTTTTTGAAGATTATATAAATAAACCTTTTAGTTTGTAGAGTATTTAAAGGTCTGTTGGGGTTAGCACCTTGTTGTGGTACCTTGTGGCCGTGCACATTGAAGAGCTTTGAAAAATGTGTATAAAATTCGTGACGTTCAGAATGTTGAGTATGGATGGAAGCAGCAGACTATACTCTTTTTCGACTGTATAGTGCAGAGTACAGACTGTAGAATGTTTTGTATTTAGAGTATTTTGAGAGATTAGTTTATTGTTAATCAAAAAGGAAAAACGGATAGAAAAATGTGTTGTGTTGTGTGTATATGGAATGGCAGGATCATAGCAAAAGTCCAACGCATAGAATATCGTTTTTAGCATTAAATTGACTTTGAAATTGACAGCATTTGAAATTACGAGCATGTCCTAACCTGGCAAATGCATTCAAATTGTCTCTCCATCTGTCTGCTTTGTCTGTTCTGTCTGTTTGTATGTTCACTTCTCTTGTTGTTGTTGTTGTTTTTGGTGTTGTTGTTGCAGTTTTGTGTTCATGTCCTGTACAGGATGAGTTTTGCTTTCATTATTATTTTGCTTTATGCATAATTCTAATCAATGTTGCGTTTACTGTTATTGACATTTGCTTTTTGCCATACGCTCACACACACATTTCGAAATTGGCCAAAATTTGTTTGTTGTGTTTGCTGCCAATTTGGTATGTCATTAAGGCCATTTCTAGAGTATTTGCCGCATTGATTTCTTTCAGACACATTTGTTGGCCATAAACTTGTGCCGACATTTGCATTGCAAATGAACATTTTAAACACAAATTTGAATTATATATATCTGTGAATATATATATATATATATATATATAAATTTAGCTATTTTTATTCATATGACAATTTGTTGCCTTTTGTTTCGTTTGGAGCAACATTAAATATGAATATTAATCGAGGCATAGTTTTAAATCTTCACCGTTTCAAGTGCCTCATCAAAGTCAATTTGTGACGTTGTTCGTTAAGCGTTTTCTCAGTTTGACCTTAAAAGCCATAAAGCTTAATTAAAGTCGAACTTAAAATTCGGCAAATGAGATTTAAGAATGCCCGATAAGACGGACTTGATGAGCTGCACATTAGTTTAATTCATGAGCAACGGTTGACTAGAAAGTAAGGCGCTTCATTAGGCCTCAATCTTTGTCAAATTTTGTGGGAGAAAATCTTATTTAAAGTTTAGAAAAAATGAACGAATATTTGTTATAGAAGATAAGATATAATTTGCTTTTGAACTTTGATCACAACTAAAGTATATTTGTTCATGAATCATCTAATAGATTAGTTGTTCTGTGAAAAAGCTTGTCTTTATTTAGTTAATTCAATCATGGTCGAATTGTTCATAAAATAAAACTTAAATTATCTTAAATGAAACACTTTAGGAACAAGTATATTATGTTTAGGTATTTATGAGAGAAATATACACTAAATTGTATTTCATTCCTTTTTGAATTACTAAAATGCTTAAAAGTATCTTATAGATACATTAGCCTTTCATGGTCCAGCTGCCTAAATAACGAAATGTATCTGTTATAAGCTGCCCTCAAATCAAGTGCCTGGACTTGTTTATTTAAGGCTGTAAACCACAGCAATTGCTGCTGCTGTCGGTCAATATTTGTCAGCTACAGCAGCAACAGCAACAACAGCGTCGACAACAACAACAGCAACAACAACAGCAGCAACAAGAACAGCAGCAACATGAGCAAACTAAGGTTTGTTTGTTTGCTTTTGTCCGGAGTTTGATTTTTATGATGAACATGCAACGACTACTGCTGTTGTTGCAACAATTGCTGCTGCTGATGTTGCTGTTGCTGCTGCTGTTGTTGTTATAGCTGCTGCTGCTGCTGCTGCTGGACATTGATGTCTCGCAGAGTTTGTTCCCTCAATCGATTCAGAGGCTGCATAAAACTTGACAATTTATGGGGAATGGCGTCGACGTTGCACAGTTTCGCATAAGTTGGCATTGCTTTTACTTTCATTGTGCCACAAAATGTTGCATGTTGACCGCGTGCATGCTGCGGCTATGCGCTGATTAGCCGCTGGCAACAGTAAATGCTGCATGTAGCTCGGTTGCTCAGTTGCTCAGTTACTTAGTTGATGCTGCTGTTGCTGTTGTTGCTGCTGTTGCTGTTGCTGTTGTTGCTGCTGTTGCTGTTGCTGTTGTTGCTGCTGTTGCTGTTGCTGTTGCTGCTGCTGTTGCTGTTGCTGCTGCTGTTGCTGTTGCTC
>JBANCZ010000934.1:0-26738 GCA_037040025.1 Sphaerogastrella javana | reverse complement strand
AGCAGGAGTAAGAGAACTGCATAAGCATATCGATAAAGTCCCGCGAAACACAGCACAGTTGAAAGCTTTATGCTTGTGTATGTGTATGTGGGTGTGTGTGTGTATGTATTTGCACAGTGCGCCAAAAAAGTATGCATATAGTATATAAGGTATCAAACAATCGATCATGATTTAATTTTAATACAGATTTTAAAGGCAAAATAAAAGCAAATATATGCTGGAAGAATGTGCTTCAATTATCGATATATAATCGATAATCCCATGTATTTTTAAGCTTACAATTCAATGAATTTTAGAACTGAGATTAGTTTGCAATAATATAAGCAAAATTTAAATTAAATTTTAAAGTGCTTTCGCATTTCGCAAGATGAAATATAATATTCAAATTGTGATATTTCTAGAAACTAGGCAAAAAAATTCCCTTAAAATTGTATATTATATTATATAATGATATTTGTTATTATAGAATTGAATTTCACTACTTATCTATAAACCCATTTTAAAATATTTTTATAAAAATCAGTTCCCCATAATTTTGCTGATATTTTGTGCATTTGATGCCCATTGTGTCGGATGTTTGTGCTGTGCACCCACTGTGCGCCCACTCGACGCCATTCGGTCTTGTGTATAAGGAAATTTGGTTTATTCCTCTGTTGACTAAAGTAATTGGTGATTTAATGATGTTGTTGCATAACCAAATCACCTAACGAAGTCGCAAGCCAAGGTACACACAAGCAACTGAGCTGAATAGAGCCCAATGCAAAGAAGACCGAAGAGTGAAGAGAGCCAGCTAGTGAAAGAGAGAGGAAGAGATTAGTGGGGGCATGCTCGGTTTTGAAGCACTATTTGCCCAGCAAACAATCGGATAGGAAAATGAACTGGCATTGCAGTGCGTTCTAATTGTGAATGTGGAAAAATAAATTATCGAGACATGGCTGAAGTGCAATTGAATCGAATCAAAATCCAAATGAAACGAAATCAAATGAAACGAAGCGAGACAAGAGAGAGATGAAGAGAGAATGAGAGAGAGATAGGAAGAGAAAGTCAGAGAGATAGACAGAGAGACAGCCGGAGTGCGAAAGTCTAACCTCAGTGTGATTTATTTTATTTAGAAAATATTGATTTCTATTAACGCCAAGAGCTAAACAAACAAACAGACAGAGAGATAGACAGAGAGAGGGGGAAAGAGAGATAGACAGACAGACAGACAGATAGATATACAGAGAGTTCAGTTGAGTTTTAGTTGAATTCAGTTTGTTTCTGTTCATGCCACTCTTGACCCCTGAATCCAATTCAAATGCGGTCGACCGGAGCAGCATCATCACCGTTGGTGGCAAATAGCATGAATATTATATTAAAGCATTCGCTGAAAATTAGTCGAAATTAAATCTGAATGCCACTACAGTATTTCTCTCTTATTTTCCCTGTCTCTCTCTCTCTCTCTCTCTCCCTCTCTCTCTCTCTCTCTGTCAGTCTATCTCTTTCTGAATGACTTTTGTATAATTTCGTATAATTTGACTTGAGGGGAAGGCGGGTTCTTGCGGCATTCAGGACAGGCACACTCTATTAATCACTTCCTATTGACACAAGTGAGATGGTCAAATCAAAATCAAAGATAATTTTCTATGCTAAGGTTATTTCTTTGCGTGCTTCTGCTCCTTCTACTACAACTCCTGCTCCTTTTGGGCTTATTGCCCAAGAGTGAAATCAAAGCAAACGACATAAACAGATTAAGGTCGCCCATCAGGAAGCAAAAGGTAGCAGACGGTACAACGGAAACATGGCCAAGTAAATGAGTTATGAATAGAACACTGTTGCTTAATATTTGCCATTTCATTGGGTTGGGTTAGGTTCTCGACTTTGGGTTGGTCTTCAGGTTTGGCTTTGGCCATGGGTTGAATGTTAATTGAGCGTAGATGAGTTTAAGCTCTTCAAGATTAATAAATAAATACACAGAGCAAAGCAAATCAGATCATAAATGGATTTCTGCGGTACAAAGCTCGCAGGGTCGAAATATTCAATTAGCAAAGCTTTTGAACTGAAAAAGCTAAGCAAATTGATTTGAAGACAAAGGCAGAAAGATATAAATTTTAAGGAAAATATATGTAAAATCACAAAAAATTATAAATATTAAAAAAATGTGCGTAATTTTTAATGTTCCATAAAATAAAATCTTAAAAAATTTTTACAATTTAAGCAACAAAATTTTAGCCTTCTATTTTATAGGATTTTTATTTATTTTATTAAATTAATTTACTAAAATTATTATTATATTCTTTGTAAATTACATTTTATTGTATTGTAAGAGCTCACACTACTGCAGCTCTTCCTTTCCATGGCTTACAAGCCTTAACTATCCATAATATTTGTGCAGACTTTAACCCCTCTCTCAATCAAACTCTTCCGCCTTGAAACGCCCTCCACATTGGATATCATCTCACATGGCCCATTGCCGGAGTTATGCACATATCTGAGGCACATTTCAGCGGTCTTCGACTGCACATGGCACTCGGAACAACATGAATCCATGACCCATCACAACAGCAACATTTCTCTCATACTTTCCCTATCTCTCTCTCCGTCTCTCTCTCTCGCTCTCTGTCTGTCTCTTATTCTCCCTGTGTGCCTCTCACACGCTTTCTTTGTCACACTTTTTGTTGTCATCATTGTTTGCAGTAGTTGTGTTGTTGCTGCTGTCATTGTTGCTGCCGTAGATGTTGCTGTTGTTGCATTTGTTGCTGCTGTTGCTGTTATAAGTGATTGTGCAGGCCCTTGCAACATACACAGTGGCTTTTTGTCCTGACACGAACGTACAATGTCCACTCGACTCAACCAAACACACACACACACATACACACCCACAACATTCCCACACACACACACGCACAGACAAACAGACAGTGGGTGTATATGTGTGTGTGTACCGAAAATCGACATGAATTGATAAAGTCATTTGCAATTGTCTGTCGTTATGGCTCTGCCTCTGCTGTTAGCTGTTGCTATTGTTGTTGTTTGCTTTATACAATGACTTGTTGTAGATGTTGTTGTTGTTGTTGCTGTAGGTGTTGTTAGTGCTGTTGCCTGCAGGCCAGTTATTATGGCTACTGCAATTTTGTAGCGCTTAATGGTTCAGTTCGATTCGTTTCGTTTCGGTTCAAGCGGCTGCCTGCCACGCCCTCTGCTGCCGCCACCGCCCCCAGCCCCTCAATTGCCTCAGGTTCTGTGCTGTGTCTGGCAGTGAGCCGAAAGTGCGAATGCGATATGAGGATTAAAATTCATAATGAAACCCCAACAACTACCAAACAATAGCAACAACAGCAACAATAATAATGAAATTACCATAGTTGCCATACAATATGAATGGATGAAAGGTAGAACGAGTGGCAATGTGGTACTCACTGTGGCACTCACAGTGGCAGTTGCAAGCAGTTGTTGCACTTTGGAGTCTATGTAGGTTGTATGTTGCTGGTGTTCATTGGTCTGGTTCTAGTAGATGAACCACAAAAACCGCTTGTGCGTTGCCAGTTTAATTAAACAATGACAAAAACTAGACAATTGCCACAATCGATTGAGTGTGCGAATAGAATGAGTGTGAGTGTGAGCTTATTTACAATCACTTGTTTGCATTTGCATTCGAAATTTTGCATTTGCCACATGCAAACATCAACTATGAATTGATTTAAACCTATTAAAAGAAATACAATGTGTAAAGAGGGAAAAAGAACAATTCAATTTTGTTTCAAGAGATATTCTTTAATAAGAGAGAATATAAATATGAGAAAATATTCAAGAAAACCTTATGAATTGTTGATAGAAAAGAATAATAGAATATGCTAAAAGAACAACAGTTTGATTTACCTAAAGAAAGCTAAGTAAATTACTGTAAAAAATATAAGAAACATGTTACATTCTATTGTGATAAATTCCATAAAATAAATCTTTAATTCGAAATCTTCAATCAAATAAATATATGCAATAAGTTCCATTTAAATAAATCATTAATGTCACGTTCGAACCACTCTAAAATTCAACTGTTAAATTCACTCAATGTTATATTCTTAGTAAGATCTAAAATAATATCAAAATTTATGCTAAAATACATATATCATTCGTATATTTTCACCACATTTCATGTGTCACGTGCGACACTGTGCCGCAATGCATACAAATCGAAATCTGGTCCACATTGGAAAGCAATTACTCCAGAAAGACAAATAACAGGGTTGCTCATCGTAGAGCCGTATAAACCCATAATTCTCTCGATGCATGCAAAACAATTACAATATATGGTTAAATAGTCGATTTAATTTTATTATTTACAATACGCATGTAATGCAATATGCAATGCGGCTTTGTCTCTCTACCTCTCCCCTCTGTACCTCTACCTCTTCCTCTCTTTCCTCTCCTTCCACTACTCTTATCCCTTTGTCGAATTGCAATTTCATGTATGATGAGCTAATCAGACATTTCCATTGATCAAATGATGATGATGTCCTGATGCAGCATGTAGCGGTACTAATGTAATTATAAGCCACTTGCCATGACAACCTTTTGGGTCTGACCACACACACACACACACACACACACACACACACAGAGAGAGAGAGAGACAGTCTTAATACGTATGCTAGTAGACTTGATTATTTTGCTCCTAGATGCAATTTAATTCGATGCGCAAGGCTGAGGCTTTGGCGACCCATGCAAGCGCACTCGGAAGTCCGTTCTCCTTTGATGAGGGTTGCCTGCACCCAAAAATTTGTTTGCAGTTCAACTGCGGCTCAATTGACCAGGCCTCAACGCAGATACATATACATGCATATGCCCACTTACAAGGCAGCTCATGTTGATGTGATGTAGGGCGTGGCACGTAGCAAGAGCCATGTCAGCGTCATCCTCATCCACATCCTCATCCACATTCTCCTCGTCATCATGCAAAACTCATTGAAGTCGTTAGCGAGTGTGTGTGTGTGTGTGTGTGTGTGTCGCATTCGACATGGAGAGAGTGTGCCCAGCAACCAAGGACACATGCTACACATATAAAAGGCACAGTGCAGCTGGCTCAGCGTTCCCGCCCACCATACGCTTACGCCCACTTACTGCCCACCCATTTCCCACTCACTCTCATTCATTCGCATTCACTCTCGCTCACTCTCAGTGCTGCAACTGGCCAAGCTCTGACCAGTTACTGGTTGTGCTTCATTGATCATACGACCCACTCAAACCACACACATATACACATTCACACACACACACTCACACACACACACTCACATTCACACACACACACTCACATTCACTCATACACTCACACTCACACTCACGTACTCAAAGCTGACCCGAACAGTTATTGGCTTAATTTACGTTTTACGTTTGGGGCTTTTTCTTTGTTGTTGTTGTTCCTCTTGTTGTTGTTGTTGTTGCCTGCATTTGTGTCGTGGCTTCATCAATTTTATTTTATTTTATTTTTTACCTCTTTTATTTTATGCTGCTGCTGTTGTTGTTGTTGTTGCATTCGTTTTTTGTTTCACAGCCCAAAAATAATGTGATAGTGGTTTTCACAATTTACGCACTTGCCATGGCACCGAAAATTAATTTTAATTGTATGCTGAGAGAAAGAGAGAGAGATATAAGAGAGAGTGTGTGTGTGTGTGTGTATTATGTGTGGTTTTTTTTAAATCAAAGTAATTATTTCTCACTGCTAGGCTCTATATATTATTTGTGTCTTTGCTACGCCAAATTGCCTTCATTATGGTTGATGTTGCTGTTGTTGATGTTGCTGTAGTTGATGTTGCTGCTGTTGTTGTTAATATTCCTGTAGCTATTGTTGTTATTGTTGTTGTTCCTTTTATTCCCCCTAGTGTTGTTGTTTGTTAATTGTTTAAGGCCCTTAAATGTATAAAGATATTTGGTCCTTTTCGCCTCCATTTGCCATGCCGTGCTCTTTTCTCTTGCATTTATCATTTGGCGTTTGTCTTTCCTTCTTTGTTTTGGGTCCTTATACCAAGAGCATTGCAGCTCATTAAGGCGCTGATATCCTGCCGCTGATATCCTTTATTATTTTCCCTTACATTCTCTTATAGGCAACCATTCGATCGATTGATGTGTTTCCTTAAACTTTCTTTTCTTTTCCCCCACACTTTCTCCATCATCTGGTGCTGCTGCAGCTCTACTTTTATTTTCATTTTTCATGCGCTGAAATGGCAAAAGGATATTAAATTGCTTAAGCAGCAATCCTGAATCCCTCCCCTCCCGTTGCCTGAATGCCTGCACGTGCTCTGCATTTTTAGTCCGGTTTTATCTTGCTTTCTTTTTATTAATTTCATTTATTTTCGGTCGCAGCAATTAACGTTAATGAAGTTCTACTTTCTTTTTCGCGAAATTTTATCAAGTTACAGTCAAATCGAATTTACAAATTTCAATATTATATTAATGTAATTAATAATGAATGATTCAATCAACTTCATTAATGCTCCCCGAATTTATATAATTATATTTCGTTTAATTAATGAATAAATATTAAAAGAAATTGTGTTTTAAATAAACATAAATTAGTGCTTTAATTACAATATTAAATCAAAAATATTAATATTAATATTACTTATTAATTATTTCAATTTAATGTAATATATATAATTTTATTTCATTTAATTAATGCATTGAAAGAAATTTATTACATTTTATTTAAAAAATGTCTTAATATTAAGAGAATTTAATTTGTTTAGCAGCTCAAAAGAATTGTTGAAATTGTTTTACTTTGAGCTCACTTTAAGCCTTTGCAATCTGAGTTTAAGCCGTGTGTCAATTGCCAATCTGTAGGCCTCAATGCCAGTCTAAATCAGTTAGTACAATGCAATAATATTCGTAGTTCGAGCTCCTAATCGGTCCAACGAAATGCAATCAATTCAAAATTTATCTGAGCCAACATTTATCAAATTGCAGCCAGAGCGAATTGAGAGTGTATCTATGTATGTGTGTGAAAGTGTATCTATATGTATCTGTATCTGTGTATGTGTATGTGCATATGCATCTGTATCTGCCTAACTGTAGCTCAAGTATCTCATCATTATAGCTCTTGTCTCAACTAGTTTAGCAGCGTACCAACTACAATACATATAGATACAATAGCCAAAAACACAATAGAATGAGTGTTAGTGTATATGAGTGTTTTGTGTGTGTGTGTGTGTGATTGTTTGTGTGTGTGTGTGTGTGTATGTGTGTGCTTTTGGCCAATCGCAGTTTGGCTATTTGTGCCATTTTAGTTTTCATTTGTCATCAGCATGGCCCGTTTGGTTTTAGTCTCGTTTCGGGCTGTTGCTGCCAATTGCAATTCCACTTGCCAGTTCAAAATTGAATTTCCACACACAGAGAGAGCGGTAGAAAGAGAAAGAGAAGGAAAAGAGTAAGAGCGAGAGTGAGAGAGAGAGCTGGGGTAAATCGCAGCCGTCATAACGCTACATAAGTAAACCCATTGGAAAGCGCATTGCAGTTGCTATTGCAGTTGCTATTGCAGTTGCAACAGCTCCTGCTGCTGTTGCTGCTCCTGCTGCTGCTGTTGTTGTTGTTGCTCCTCCTGCTGCTGTTGTTGTTGTTGTTGTTGTTGATGCAACTGTGGCAACTTCCCTTCTGTGCAAGGGCTTAGTACACTATAGAACCCTATAGGGCAATCTGCCATGCCATTTCATCCCATGCCCTGCCATGATCTCGCGCTCTCACCTTAAGCCTCCCCGTTGGAACATTTGGAGAGTTGGCATTCTGAAGGCTGCGGATGTTGTGCAGCCCATTGGATTTTATAATCAACAATGCCAAAAACCAAAGTGAAGTCACACACACACACACACACAGAGGGAGAGAGAGAGAGTGAGAGATAAAGAGGGGGAGAGGGGGAGCTATTGTCCTGGTGGTGCTGCTGCTGTTGCTGCAGGCTCATAATTTTAATTATACTGAGTGCCAATGAAGTCAACAGCGATAAGACTAAAACGTCCAGCGATTGATGAGGCGGATGCAGGCGTTGCAGGGATCACAGCAGTATAATCTATACGTGTCGTCTCTCTCTCTCTCTCTCTCGCTCTCTCTCTCCCTCTCTCTCTTTGAACATTAGCAACAGCTGTGTGCGTTTCCAGTGCATTTATATTTATTATGGCAAATGCACGAGCAGCCACTCAGACACAAGGGTGGGAGGTGTAAGTGGAGATGGAGGTTATGCTACTGCTATGGCTGATGGTTATGGTCACGCCGTGCCCGGATATATTAGCAAACGCGTCGAGCGGTTCTTGTACGCTCAATAAACCGCAAAACACAAACCAAATGCATGAAAACATGCATAGAGTGGCAAGGGCAAAGGTGGAAGGGGAGGGTGTGTGTGTGTGTGTGTGTGTGTGTGTGTGGCAGAGATCCATGTCAAAAGATACAAGCATGTAAGCAACAGGAAGTGGAACGCAAAAGCCAGCAGCAGCCTCATCGAGGAGGGGATGGTACAGGGGCAGCGGAATCGTCGTTGGTCAGGGTGTCGGACATATGGACACATGCTGAATGCATGCAATATTTTATTTTTATATATTATTATTATTGCTATATGCGATGAACAATGAACCAAACGCTACGACCACACACGCACACGCACACCCACACACAATGGTGGGCTTACACTGTCAAAAAAATATATAAAAATAATTTGTCTAAATATAAATGTTTTTTTTTGCTGCCAACTGTAACTGATTCTAACTGTAAAAATTGACTGTGATCGTTGGCAGCGCTGCATTTGCTTGCTTTTTTTTGCTTGTCTGGCAACGCTGCGACAACAGCTGCACCTTCATTCAACTCTTTGCTTTGTGAATGGCAACCATTTGATCAAATTGGCAGCCCTTTGTAAAGGCTAACTTTCTTCTAATGTGAATGGCAACTCGTTTTGATTTGAATGGCAACGCGCTATCAAAGAATTGGCAACGCTAGGCAAATGCAATCTCACTTTGCAAATTAGAATTTCTATGGTGAAAAGTTCATAATATTAACGCGAATAATTTGCCGCAGTGCATGGCTCATACAATTGGCCAGTTTTTAGTTTTGCGGGTGGTATTCTGCGACCGCATAAAGGTGGGAGTGGCAGCAGCAGCAACAGCAGCAGCAGCGGCATTTGGTGTGGGAGAAGGATTGCAATCAATCCGCAGACATTAATATTTTTCGTGTTGCCAACCACAAATTGTTGCGGCTCTCATTTGCTGCAGGAACAACCACAGCAGCAGCAGCAACAACAACAGGAGCAACAGCAACAGCAGCCACTTACCCCCCGCTCAGAAAAACCAAAAGGCGGGCAAAGTCATGGCCCTCAGTGTGATATCAGACAACCCCTCGATGCGGATTGAGTGGAATCATAAATTAATTAAAAGAGATTTGTTTGCGGCTTGCAAAGGATTCAGCCACACAGTCGAAACAGGAAACAGCAGCAGCAGCAGCTACAACAACAACAGCAGTAACAACAACAACAAACACAACAACAACTGTGCGTTGGCTGTAACATTTACTGTTGTAGCAGTGTGTGTGTGTGTGTGTGTGCTAGAAAATTAAAGCAACATTTTTCGTAATGCCAGCCAAAGAACAAAATTAATTAGCCTAATTGTAAGGGCGGTCGAGACAAGCAGCAAAAAAAAAAAGAAACAAAAAAAGAGAGGCATCTTTGTATAGTCAGTAAGAGCGAGAAAGAAAGAGGAAGAGAGAGGGAGCGAGAGAGAGAGATAGAGATAGGTATATGCTGCTGTAAGGCAATCATAGAGCGTGTTAACGAAAACGAAACGAAGCGAAATGAATGAATGGCGAGATTGAAATGAATGAATGAAATGAAACGAAATGAATGTATAAGGAATTTATATTGCGCCCAAGCACTGCCAGTGGCGTAGAACGAAACTATTGCACAATTTTCAACAGTGTTACAATAAATTCAAACATTTTAACGCATGTAGCTTAAAGGAACAACGAGCAGCGAGTAGCAAATAACGAGTAACGACAATCAAAAGAGCTAACAACGAGTAGATAATAGCAAATCATAAGCAACGAATTGTGAATAGTGCAGGATAAACTAAACGGAACGACTTTAGTAATTTAACGAGCAGCGAGCAACTAATAACGAGTAACGAGCAGCGATCAGCAAGACATAAACATCGATTTGTAAGTAGCAAATGACAAGTAACGAGTGTAAACTAATGATCAGCGACTTGTTAAGTAAAGCAACGAATAGCGAACAACAAATAACGAGTAGTCAATAGAAATTTGACGAATCTGCTAGTATCGAATTCACTCAGTTTGACGTGCATTCTTAATTCGAAATAATTTGAAAATGTTGGAACATATTAGGCATAATGAATGGCCAGATTAAACATGATGAATTATAAATAAAAGAGCATAAGCAAATAATGTACAGAATTTCGGTATGCATGCATATTAATGGGGGATGTTACAATTGCATCACAAAAATACCAAACAATTCCCTGGATAAAGCATACAAAGGTCTGAAAAAAAAAAAAACTGAAATAAAAAATAAAGCATTCTAAGTCAGCTCATTAGTCATAGCACCTTGTGCAAACAATTGCGGTAAAAAAAAACACACACACACACACACACAGTTACAAAGAGTGTGTATACAAAAATTCACACACTTACATATATAATCGTAAATCCCCTTTTTAAAGTTATTCCCACAACGCCACTGATTGCCACAGTCAGCCAAATGCTTTGAGGTTTTTACACTTTTGGCCCATTTGTTAGGTTTTTTTTTTTGCTTTCTTTCTCTCTCTCTCTCTCTCTCTCTTTATGTCTATCTCCGTCTGTTTGCTCTGTCTCTGTTATTCGTGTGGCTGTTGCGGTTTTTATTTCGTTTGGGCCGCGTCACCCTCGGCATGCCCAAAAAGTAACGTATTTGACGCGTCACAAATGAAAATCTAAAAGATTAATTAGCTCAAGTTTTTCGTTGGCTCCCCCGTCTGCCTTCCTGTCTCGCTGTCTTACTGTCTGCCTACACCCCAGGCCTCTGGTATTATTTGAACGAAATCCTTGGCGTAAATCTGCACCGACTTACCAACTTACCGAACTGAAAAGCCCGCCCCCCCCCAACTCACTCTCCCCGACCTCTGTCAAAGAACTTGAAAATCTGCTGGCAAAGCGCCTTTCCCTTTTCATTCGGAGTGGGGGCTCTCTCTGTAATAAATTTTAAGTCCTAATCAAAGTTGACAATAATAATAAAGTTAATAATGTTATTTTGCCTCTCTCCCTCTGTCTCTATCTATCTTCATCTCTATCGCACTCACTAATGCTTGTTCTTCTTCTACTTTGCAGTGACTCAAATCCCGTGCTGATTTCATCGCCGCCCGAATTGGCTGGAATGACACTGGAGGCACGCCTGATATCCTACGATTGGGAAAATCAATTTGGTGAATTTCAAGAGGCCACACGCAAAGGCAGCTTTAAACCCATCTGCTGGGGAGCCAAGAATCATGTGGTACCGGTGAGTAAAGACTCCCCCCCCCCCCCTCATCCCCCTTTTAAAACACACGATACGATTTATGCGCACTCAAACTCTAAAAAAGGGAGAACAAATAAAACTGTGAAAGTCACAGAAATAATGACCAAGCACAGGCGTTAGAGCGCAAACGAAATGAGACAGTAATCAGATATATTTTTTTTTATTGAGTCACAGCGTAAATGAGCTCTAATATATTACAATTCCAGAAACGACCACACAGAGATTAATGCTGCTCATTAGTTTAATTTAAAGTCAAATGAACTAAATTATTTTAAAAGATTTAACTAACAAGGTATCGAAATTTTATAGTTCTATTTGTAGGTTTTTGTTCCGATAGTATTTTTTCATTCTATACAATCATATTTGAATATTTTTATTGAACTTCGTATATGGCTAAACTTTAAAATGTCTATTCAAACGAATGGACCCCTTTGAGTGTATTCACTGTGCGCTTTGACCAATGTCTTGGCAAGCTGTGCCACTGCTGTCACACTCATTTGAAATCGCATTAACCCTTTTCTGTTTCTTCTTCTTCTTCTTCTTCATCTTCTACTACTTGTGCCTTATCGCACTTTGTCCTTTCCACTTGGTCTACGTCTTGGACTTATTCTGTTTGGTTTCTTGGCGTTGTCTCTCTATTTTATCGGGTCTCTAATCGCTCTGGCAGCATTTCGCTGCTTTTGCCTGCTTTACATCCATCAGCTTAATCAGCTAAATTGCTAGACAATATCTGGGATAATTTTTCTTGCTGCCATTCGGTAAGAGGCGACTTTAGCCACGCCCACATACACACACATACAACCACTATAGAGTAGCTACTAGGCGCACACACAGAGCACAGAAAGAGCGAGATCCTACACAAGTGCTCATTTATTCATTTGGAGCATAGCGACAGCGACTGAGAGACAGAGATAGAGTGAGACAGACAGAGAGAGAGAGAGGGAGAACAGAGAGAATGGCTGAGAGCAAGACAGACTGAGAGTGGGTAAGTGAAAGAGGGGGGCAAAAGACATTAGGGGCATCTAAGCCCAGCAGTAAAACTCCCTTTACCGCTGCACAAACCCAAACCCAAACCAAAGCAACCCAAACCGAACCGCACCAACCCGCTCCGGTTGGCCTGCTCAACGCTTAGAGCCCGGATAATGTAGCTGCAGCAAAGCGGGTAATGTCTACCGGAAACCGCACGTTATAAAGTGCAATCAATTGCAGTTGGCTGGCTGAGCTCCTCTGGACTGGGTCTACTCTGGCTTGGTCTAGTCTGGTTTGGTTTGGTCTGGGCTGGTCTAGTTGCCTCTCTAGTTGGCAATGGACAACATTCGAGAAGTTTGTTAGCGCCACTTAAGCGCCTCGGACAAGGCTCGAGATGAGGCTAGAGAGAGGAGACAGGAGAGATTGGCAGCAGCGGCAACTGTGGCACATAGAATCGAATCAACCGGGTCACATATATCAGCCAGAGCACGTATAACTTCGACAATGATCATTCTAATGGGTCACACGCTAAAACCAAGTCGCTACACTGCAATTTGCAACTAGGATAGTTGTAAATGCATTTAAATTTTAGTCAATTTTAAAGGCAACCTTAAAAAAAATACGCAATATTTAAGAGACTACTAAATAGAAATAAATATTCATTATTTAAATTTAAATCAATTAAAATATGCTATGCTAATTAGTACAGTGTAGCGCAGTCAGCTTGTAAGCCATACTAATTCACATCGAACGGTTCAAACAATTCGTACAGCAGACCAATCGACCAACTGACTGACTGACTGAGTGCCTGACTAACTAACGGAATGAATGGTTGAATGGGTGAATGGGTGAATGAATGAATGAATGGTCCCATACGGCGTGGCTTGGCTTTTGCTAGTCGCTGGAAAATTGTAGGAAATTGCTTAAGTTGGAAAATTGTTGCCATTTTTATGCTATGCTATTCGCTCTCTAACATGGCTTGAGCTAGAGCCGCCTCACCGACTAACTTGCCGCGCCAACCCCATCCCCCAATAGACAGGCCCCTTCCTTAAAATTATCAACGCTTGAATTGTCATCGATTTTCCGTGCTATTGCGTTAAATGTTGTTGGTTTTGCCCATTTCAGCTTCAGCTCCGATTCAGTTCAGTTCGGTTCAATTCAGTTCAGGTCAGTATGATTCGGTTCGGTTCGTTACGATACGATACCATACCGTACCATACCATACCATACCATACCATCCCATACGATACGATACGATGAGGTTCGATTTATATACGTTAGCTGCTGCTACATTTTTTGTTGTTGTATTTTTTCTTCTTCATTCACCGAGTCAATAATTCATTGACGTTGGCCCCAAGGCATCCGTTAGCTGCTCCGTGTGGCAGGCCCATTGAATTTATAAACCCTCGCAGCACTTCAAATTAGCAGCCCAAAGAGTGAGACAGAGACAGTCGGAGTGGGAGCGAGAGAGTAAGACTGAGAGTGAGTATGTGAGTCAGTGAATAAAACACAAACGAGCAAAAAAAAAATTTAGCCAGGCGACAAAATAGTTCCACTAGTCACAGGCAAATGATGAGCCCAACCTGTGACAAAGCAGCATCAACTCTTTTTTTTCCCCAGATTTACAGAGAAATGCAGTTTAATTTAGTGTAAAAAAATACACAAAGCTTTTCTCTTAGCTAAAAAACAAAAAACGCAAACTCCATTTGACAAAAAAAAGTGTTAAATCTGTAAGACTCAAATCGCTGGGCTGGAAGGCCCAGATTCTATAAAGAGCGTAAAGCATAAAACGTCTAAAAAATTAGATTTTTTCTAATCGAATATATATAAAAATATAACATCATATTATATATACCATAATGGTAACAATAAGTTTATTAGAATGCATAAATTTAAACAAGAAACCAAGTATTTTTTTTTAAACTAGAAAATTGCGTATTATCTTTGCTAAACTCTTCACATTTTAATTAATTTAAGCACAATATGTTTGTCTTTGAATAACATAACGTATGCTATATATTCCCAGATTACTTTCACCTATAAAATTCATTAGATTTATTTAGTCATCTCGCACATTTAAGCCATTGAGTTAGTCACTAATGCCGGGCTTAAGTATTAAATTAGTTTTTAGCAGGTCACATAAAACTCTCGAGCACCGCACAAAGTTACGAGTTCCTTTTTTCATTTAGCAACAGCAACAGCACCCTTTTGGTTAAGCCCTCAAGAATTTTGAGGACCAGGGCATATAAGTTAAGCCCACACACACACACGCACACACACACACACGCATAAACATTTGGCCATAAAACAACAACAGAATTAACCCATTTCAAAGTTACACCTGACCAAAACCAAATATTTTGTCATTGCCTGGGCAACACTAATTAGCATAAAATACCAAAAAAAAAAGAAAAAATTATTCAGAAAAAATGTATAAAAAAAACAGAACCAAACTGTAGCACACTTAGCGGCAAATATTCAAATCCAAATGGACAGCAAAGGTAATGCTAATTAGCATGGAACCCCAAAAAAAAACTGAAAACTGAAGCAACAATATATAAATATACATTCACCTACATGGTGTATGTGTGTGTGTGTGTGTTAGCTGTAAATTTATGCATACATTCATGCACTCATATTCAAGTCCATTCATAAAGCCTAAGCTCCCTATATATATATACATCCTACGCTCATATTATATCTTTTATTTCAATTACAATGTCTGCCTCTGTCAGTGGCAACAATGAGGACAACCAAACAGGCCATGGCCCAAACCACAAACACCTTTAAATTACACACACACACACAAAGAGGGAGAAAGAGAGAGTGAGACCCTCAACTCATTCCCTTTCTCCAACAACTCACTCTCTCTCTCTCTCTCTTTCGCCTCTGTGCAAAGACTTTCAACTGTCCAAACACACCTGCAAATGTCTGTCAAGCATTTTACCCTAATATATATGTATATATAGATTTATACATATATATATTTTTCATATGGCCAAAACGCAACAAAATGCCTTTTGAAAAATTCAGGAGCCGACAACAACAACAACAAGAGCAACAGCAATGACAAGCAAAACCTAGCGCTTCATTCTGATTTCAGATTTCCCAAAAAATATAAAATATACCTTGTTTTTCCCCGCTCAACTCAAAGTCCCTACTCCTCATCATCGTCATCATCGTCGTCGTCGTTGTCGTCGTACTATTTGCATAATATTATTAGTAAACACTCGTTATGAAGTCGCTCTCTCACGCCCACATCTGGGCCACGCCCACTTCAAGCTCCCTCCCCTGCCTAAAAAAAAAAACAAATGCAGACATTCACTAGATTTAGATTTTTTGGACAGCCATAAAATATTTGACCGCAGTGCACACCCGCATAAGATGGTGAAAAACCATACCGTACCGCAACGTTCACCTCCTATACTCTACTCCCTCCAAAAACCTCAAAAGCTGAATTCCCTGCCTCCCCCCCTTTCAGCCGCAGCAAAGTCCAGTCAGAGTCGGAACAGGACTTTTGGGCAACGTCCAGCAGCAGGAGCAGGAGCAGCAGCAGCAGCAGCAGCGTTGCCCCATTGCCATTTGCTATTTATGAACACAAATTTATGCAGCGTAATTAAAACGCAAAATTTGAGTGGAGCAACAGAGGGAAAGGAAGAGAAAAGAGGGGGAAATACTAGGCAGAGACAGAGACAGAGACAGAGACAGAGAAACAACAGCAAATCTGACGGCTTTATTGTTTTGTTGCTGCTTGTTGTTATTATTTCTGTTCTGTGTGCTCGGTATTTGTGTGTAGGTCTGTCTGTGTGTGTGTAGGTGTGTGTGTGTGTGTGTAGGTGTGTGTGTGTGTAGGTGTAGGTATAGATGTAGGTGTTGTGTGTGTAGGATTTGCGCCTTTAGAGAGCAAAAGAATTGGAGTGGGAAATGGAGCAAGCTCCGTGAGACTAGACAACATAAAGTATATATTTAATCATGGCAATCGCAATCGCAATCGCAATGTCATGCCATACAAAATGTACTTCGCTTATCTGCAGCATAATTTCATTTTTAATTATTGCTTATTTTTTTTTGTTAAATTGTGTGAACGCGTTTTTTTTATTTTAGACGAAATTTTAATAAATAATTAGGCCAAGTTTTAAAGTTGTATGTTAAGATGATTTCATTACGTGAAAAATTTTGCTTACTCATTTGAATGAAAAAACATTGATTGTGCATCAAAAACTATCGATAATGGCAAAATTTGAAATAGTAAAATATCGATACTATAAGTGGTATAAATAGTTGAAATAATTTAAAACAAAACCATCGATACTATTGATAGTTCTGCATATCTACTATCTTCTTTCAAGCCATTCAAATGCAGATAGTGTGGTGAGTGGATGAGTGAAAGTGAGATGAGAAAGTGAACTCTATTGAAAATTCTGCAAAAAAGCGAGAGTCTATCTGCTAAGCAAGAGAGAAAGAGAGAGAGAAACTAAGTGTGTATTAATCGTTCTCCTGCTACAATTGTTTTACTCATTAACGTATGATGTTTATATAGAAATCTTAGAATGAACTATCCACTAATGAGCATATACTAAATTCCAACCGAAATACCCGAAATTGGCCTAGCTTAGCGTATTCCATTGCAATGTCAAAGACATAAATAAGCTTTTTAATTTCCTTTCGCTTTCGCTTTCGCGCATTTGTTTAATTTTTTGTCCCATCTGAGACAAAGCAGCGAAATATACAAATAATTATTTTTACTTAGCACATTTAATGAATGTCGTAATTTATTAGATGCAAGCGTTAGGCTAATGTTTATCCATTTCCGCTTCTTTTTATACTAAATATTATCTCTTTCTTCTCTTTTTCTCTCTATATGTTTGCAGGGCTCTGAGTTCCTTGAGGGCTACAGCATAAATGTAACCAAGACGTACAAGAAGCACAAACGCTGCAAGCCCAAGCGTCTCTACACGCCCATCACGGAGCGCACCTCGCCCGCCTCCGATCTGAGCGAGCTACCAGTGCTCCATGAACTGGACAACAACAACATCATCGAGGGCGCCGCACGCAGCAGTCGGAGCTCGGCGACAGATGGACACGCCACAGGAAACGCTGCCAGCAGCAGGACCTATAATTATGGACAGCGCTCGAGCTGTCTATTGTGGCTGGGCGCCACAGTCTGGTGGCTGCTGCTGGTCCTAAGGACGTGAGCAGTGGGCAGCATACAGAGCAGCAGCAGCAACAGCAGTAGCAGCAGGAAAAGGAGAAGGAGCACACGCACCACCGTCTACTTACACTAAATACATATAAATATACCTATACAAAATAGAAACAAAAATGCAGTAAACACTGAAAAGTATGAAAAAAAAAAACTCCCTAACTATAAATGACAGTTTGTAATACTACTGAAAAAAATACAAAACAAAACAAAACAGACACTACAACAACAACAACAACAACAGTAGAAAGCTAAAAATAGAAGAGACAAGAAAAAATTGCTACAAAATATTATTATGAAATAGATTGCAGTACGATTAATTATTCATGATAAGCTAGAAAGTACAATCTAAGCTCTTAACAATCCTCCCACTGTCCCTACACTTCAACTCTCTCACTCCCATCCCATCGCTCCTGCTGTTTTTTCAACCTGTTCTCTAATTTATGCCAAGTCTCGCGCATTTTTGTTATTTTTGTTCTAGCATTTAGTAAATTATTAATGGTTTTTTACTACAACTAAAACTTAAGCATAAATATTATACAAAAAAAAAACAAAACAACAAATGAAAGTATATAGAGAATAAACAAAAAATAATGTAATATTAATCGCGTACCGCATTTTAAAAACCGAAAAGCAATAATTAGTTGTTGTTGTCGTTATATGATATACAAAATGCAAGATATGCAAATATATATAAACATATACTATGCAATAGAGATAAATACGAGTACAGATATATAAATACTTATAAATTAGCTACTAACTCAGATAACTTGAACTAAAATATGTACTAGTACAGTCATTCCTTCTACATAATAGTTATAGACATCTAGACATCTAGGGCATAGAGGGTTTAACTTATGTATAGCTTGAACTTGTCTGATCAGTTTTTTGTTGGACATTGCAAGACACAATCGTAATTTGAAGGTAAACAGAGCAAAAAGTAATTGAAAGAAGAACAAGCCGGAACAGAAACAAATGAAGTTGAAGTTGAAGAACAGGCGGATGCCAAAAAAGTTGGCTACTAGGGAGCTAAATCCACGATAAATCTAAGCATGCTTCATAAGATACATACATATATATATATAGAATCATAAATCATAATGAAAACATACCTAAATCCCAGTTAAGTTTAGTCACTTGTAGCGCTGCGTGCAAAACTAATGGAACTAAGTTCGCAAAAAAAAAAAAAAACGAAGGAAATATGAATAAAAAAAATACACCATATAAAAAATTATACGTCCATATATAACAAGAAGAAAAGAAAAAGCAAAATAGAGAAAACAAATAACTAAGTAATACTAAATTATTTAGTTGTATCGTTTGATAAGACTTGTGACTCTTACTTTGATTGTTTTCGATATACGAGTAATTTTTGTGTGAAAGACTAAGCGAAATTAAAAATGAAATTTTGTAGATGTAATCGATAGTTAAACATTCAGTTAACATACATAACTACATGTAGCATGATCTAACTATGATCTATAGATACGCAGAAAGTCCGACTTGAATTTTCGATATTTAAATCTTATTTAAACTAATGCTAGGCTAGGGCTGCATTAAATTTAGGCTCTCCATTCACACTTATCGATTAACTATTCTCCATCGATAAACCTCTTCGATTCTATTCGACTAAGGCCCGAAACCTAGCTTAAACTGTATATTTTTGTTAACTTATTTCTATTGATATATATACATTTATATCGACTCGCTTTAACTGCCTATTTTAAAAACTATATACTATATATTTATGTGTACCACTAAGTTCAATTCAGTTACTATATATTGTTCGGAAAGAAGGAAACTCAAAACTGGAATTAATAATGCTCTCACTACACTCAAAGTGTTGCCTTTCGCTCTACTCAAATTTCTTTATTTATTTATGGTTCAAGAACTTGCAAAACTCTCCTTCTCTTAAACTAAACTCTTACTAACTAAACTTAGCTATAACTAACTTTAATGTTCTTAACACTAAGTTGTACATACTAATCTAAACCTTAAGTCAAAAATGAATAGTTGTAGAGACGAGTGAATAAGGCTCGATTATTGGTCAAATATATATATAGAATATATGTCGCATGTGTGAAAAGGAGCTAAGCATTATACAGGGTGTGTGATTAGATATTTGGAATGGGCATGGGTCTATAGGTAAACATACATATAGTATATATCTATATAAGAATCCTAGCCAGGATCATGAATATGGGATTCATGATGAGTTTGAGGGCCGTCGGTTTGCAGCGCCGCAAAAGTAGTAAAAATATACCATATACACGATGAATAAATACGATAACGATATACACACATAAATACATATATATATATAGATATATATATACATAGATATATACATACATAACTATTACTATAAAGTCTATATATATATACAATACAATACATCTATAAGTAGTTACGTGGTTCGTAGTTGTAAATGTGAATGTGAGTATTTTATACAAAACAATGAATAAAAAATATGAATAAAAATCAATAAAAAATAAACAATTGAATACAAAAACAAAATCAAGCAAAACATTAGTTCCCCTAAAGCAAAAAATAATAACTAAAGTTACAATTTTTATACCAAAAAAAAAAGAGATATATATTAAAGAAATGTCAGCGTTTGCTACGAGTAAATGAGCATATACTATATATGCTGTATATATATATACAAAATCATACTTATATCGTATATATATTTTGTGGATAATTGCTATTACTATGGCATTAACTATGGATTAGTGACAAGTTAGCAAATGCAAAGTTGAAACAATCAAAAATTAAACTAAAAAATAAAACATAATATTTACCGAAAAAAAAAATGTATGCAAAACTTGCGCAAGCTGTTTTCAAAGTTTGCCACAAATTAAAAACTATTTGCGCAAAAAAAACTCAGATACACACCAACACACACACACACACAGATACACCAACACACCCATAGATACAACACACCTACAAAACGAGAAAAAACTTTACTCCTGTTAGAAATTAAAAACCAAAAAAATACAGCAACAACAACACAAAGTGGAATTCTTGTTGTTGTTGTTGTTGTGCTCGAGGACCTGCGCCTAAAGGGGCGTGGCTCTTAAATATGGGCCAACGGGTTTGAGGTTTATGGTATTTTTCGCTCTTTTTTTTTCTTCATTCATTTTTTTGGTTTACATTCTCGTTGTTGCCACTTGACGAGGCAACTTTTTAATGGCCGTCGAGCTAGGCACTTTGTGCCGGCACCCAACCACCCTCACCCCTCTCCCATTCGACTAGCTTCGAGAACAACCCCGCCCCCCCAACGCCTCCATCCGAGCAGTGATTTTAAGCCGGCGACTCCCTTTCAACTTTTGACTGAGTTTGGCCACAAAGCTTTGACCCACTAAAGCCAAACCTGAGCGCCAATGACGACAACAATGAGTGTGTCTAATTAGGAAAACTCCAAAAAAAAAAGCTGAAAATGGTGGAATGGGGGTTAACAATCTCCTCTCCCCTGTTGCACAAAGGTAAAGCAGCAAAGCGAGCAACAAGCAAAGGTTTTCTTTTTTGCCATAGTTTTCTTTTTTTGGCTTATACTCTTCGCTTTATTTCTTGCCATGCGGCAGGCCCTGTCATAGCAACCTGGCTAATACAGTTGCTGTTGCTGCCTTTTTGTCTGGCGTTTTAATTAAACTTTGGCAAAAGCAAAGGCACCAACAACAACAACAACAACATAACCCCTACAATATGGGCCGCACATAATTACAGTCGCTCATACAAATGGAGAGAGAGAAAAAGCCAAGTAAAAGAAAACCCAACAAGTTTTTAGCTGTTGCGATTGAATATTTCCAATGCAAGTTCCAATTTTCATTTGGCATGCGAGTTTTTTAGCCGAGCACAGAGCAAACTAACGGACAACAACAACTACACTAGACAACAAGCAAAAAAACTAAAAACATGAAACATAGAACAACATAAAAAAAAACTAAAGATAAAAATGGTAAAAATGGCAAAAGTAAAAGCAAAAAAGTATTCATATAATTTAATTAAATGCAAACAAAAACGGTTTTGGAAAATGTACTTGCGATATAGTTACGACAAAAAAATAAAGTCGGCAAAATAGTTTAAAAAACTACATAAACTAAATGAAAAAAAAAAAAACGAAAAAACTAAATAAAAAAAAAAAACCAAAAAATAACCAAAAAAAAAGTAAGTGAAACTAACATACACCAAATGCAGTAACGGCATCAAACTCAAGCTAGAAAAAAAGAACTAAACAACAAGTAAACTGTAGAAACTACACCAACATACACACACACACACACCTACACACACACGCACACATACTATGACATGGCAACATTTAGCTTTTGTGCTAGAGATTTACCGAAGCCCCCTGAGGGCTAGGATAAAGTCCAGGTGGTCCTTGCAGTTTTATATTGTTACAAAAATTGCAAGTAGTAGTCCAGTAAAGCGGATCGTACGAGCATTCTTTGATATATGAATGCGCTTTAATCATAGTTTAATCGTAGTTTCTCTTAAACATTTTCGTTTAATCATTCACCATTTCTTATACCCTGTTTTATTCAGAGAGATTACAATTGTTGAAGAACTCGATTTGATTACATTTTCATGTATACAACAATCTGTGGGAACTCTTTCTTCAATCATGCACACTTTTTCATCAGTTTTTATGAACGCTCGCTCAAGCTGAAGACCTGCACAAAAGCCTGAAATGATTTTCATCAACTGCGCTCCTACATTGTCTTTTGATTAAAAAGAATAGTTTTATATTTTTTTTTTCGCCAGCTTTTTTCTTAACTCAACTCTGGAAGCTTTATATGTATATCTGGATGTTGCCTTTTAGCACTTTATCATCTTTTTTTTTGCCTTTATTTGGCCTTACTTTGTGTACGTTTTATGCGCAACTGTACTACAAAAACAAGAAGAAAATGAAGAAGAAGCTCTTAACGGTATTACTTCCTCTTTGGTCTTTGTTCTTCTTATTGCTGGCTCAGTTGTGCTATTGAAGTCGGCTAATAAACTGACCCAATTAACTCGTTTCTGCAACGATTTTTTAGCCCGAGGGCCATCAGAACACTTTAATATGCTCTGCCACGGCAAATGCTAACAGAATCCTTTGTCCATAGCTCAAAGCAACAATTTTGAAAACCATGTACAAGGTACAGTCTTCTCTCTCTCCCTCTCTTCTCAGATATTGAAGCATTAAAGCTCACACATACACACACACACACACACACACATACAGCATACATCATACAGAGTACAGTATACAGTCTATAAGGTAGCATGTTAGTGGAATAATATATAATACGTCGTTAAGGGTCCCTATATTGAAAGTTTTTATTTTTTGAAAAACGAAACTTGAAAAGCTAAAAACATTACAAAAAAAGAGAAAAAAAAGAATTAAATACAGAACCTACCTAAAGCGAGAGAACAACAACAACAACCTAACTATTTTTAGTGCGTACCTTAATTTTTTCAAAAAAAAAAAAAAAAAAATCAAATAAATGAAACCCTGAGAAAAGCGCAAAAAACCCCGATAAGTAACTCAAACATAGCCTATAAACATAAATGAATAAATATATAGTAATATACTAAAACATATACATATACACATGCATACCATCTCTATGAGTAAATACCATATAGAGCATGAATACAAGCAATAACAAGCAAACGCGTAGCTATCAAAAGAATGAAAGAAATAAATGAGTAAGAGGCATAGCGAAAGGTGTGAAGCCAATAGGTTAAAGATGGATAAGAGCAAACATAAATATAGATACTAAATAAAACATAGTAATACATTATATATATATATATATATATATATATATATAACAAACATACATATTAGCGAATAGCGAATTGCAAATTGGATGAGAATGAGGAAAAAGTGTAGCATACATTTTAGGGCTGGCCTTTTGGCTGCGGTGCGTATGTGAGAATGTGAAGCAAAGGAATGTGACAAAACATGGCATATAAAACATAACATAACAAAAATGATATAAAAATCCCAAAAAAAAAAAAAAAATCAAACCTATTTTAACGTAGAACAGTTGCAAATATTTAAATGTGTCGTTAGTAGCAGAACAAAAATGAAAAACTAAAAATTAAATATGAAATATGAATAATGAAAAGTGAATGAAAGCAACAAAAATAAATGAAAATATTAGTAGAGTATTGTCGTTAGCCATAGTAGCAAATACAAGAAATCAGAATATGAATGGAAGCGTTGAGCGTAACTGAAGAACATACATACCATACCATCAATCAATCAAACAAATAAGCAAGTAAAAATAAATATACAAATACATCAAACCTAAGCGCATCAATGTTTGTGTATAACTCCTGCATGAAATGTAATACAAAATACATCAAACATACATACTCGTACATAGTTACATATACATACATAATATATATCTATATATATATACATAAATACATATAGTAAGACATATATAGAGAGAATCAAGAGTCCGCTCCCAAAACCTCGTACAACCCCAAACATTGTTAGAGAAACCGATTCAAAAATCCCACAAAAACTAGTAGCTCAAGCAACATGATGACAGCCTAACTAAACTGAAAAATCCAGCAAAATGTCATAGATAATACACTTTCGATTATAAGTTAGACAGACACTGCAAATGGCACCGAATGGCACTGGCTGCGCCTCAACTTAACCTCAACAAAAGCGAACCCCTACAAAGCACTAAGAAAAACCTTAGGTAAAACTTTATTATACTTTCGTTTAACCTCAATTTAAAACTTATCCACAAAATCATTATCATTAGGAACATCATCATCATGTAAACACCTCAACTTGAGTTAAGTTTCAAACCTCACTCAAACCTCAATCAAATCGAAAAAGTGTGTACACACCCCGTACGCCCAAAAAGTCAAAACAACATGTGCTCAAAACCTAATCTCAAAACTGTATCATGCAGCCAGTCGTAAGACCCATTCATTCGAAGGATTAAGATATATAATACATAGCGAACAAATGTAGCAAATGACAGGCATTTTTTGATACTACTACAAAACTACGACTACAAAGCGACAAAGCAACAAAGCGACACAATGCTACACGCATTCTATTGTGAACTGAATATTCTTTGATTGTGAGCCAAGTTCCCAGCTAATACAATTTAATATTGTTATTAATAACAGCAACAAATAGCGAAAAACATTACAAATCTTAAGTTCAACTGCATAAATCATAAATCATTTGTAATATACTAAACCGCAAAAAACTAAGTAAACTCTAACTAAAACAACAACAATAACAAAAACAAGCTACAATGCCATACTCTATAAACAATATGAAAAAAACATCAACAATCACACAGACACACACACTCACACACTCAAAGAGAAACACAGGCAAACATGGGTTAAGTTAAGTGCTTAAATGTAAAACTTGTTTGTACAACAACTCAACACACCACGCCCCCCAGTCCGACGCCTCATCTATGTAAATTTAAATTCTATTGAACATTGTTTTTGCCTCTTATATATGTGTATATAGTCCATATATATATATATGTATATATATATATACATTAACTGGTTGGCAATCTTCTCAATTTTTGTTGTGATTAAATTGCATTGCGTATTTATTTATGCAAATTTTTGTTAAATGCGAATTAATTACGCAACAGCTAACTGCCGCTGAAAAGCTGAAAAACATTTGCCGCAACATGAAAATGTTTACAAAGAGCGACAACAACAACAACAACAAATAACATACAAACGGAAAAAAATACAAAAAAAACTGGGAAAAGCCTCGAAGCAAAAATTATTTTTGCATCATTAATTTACATTTATATTCAATTAAAGCGCAAACACATGCCGTATTAAAAAGCAAAACAGAGAGCCCAAAATGAAACCAAAAAAAAAAAAAGAGGAAATATAATTTATAATATATGTATATATAGAAGGAGCAAACTCGCTTGCCAAGTGGGCGTGGCCATGCTGCACAATGCCAAAAAGTTTTTAAAGCAAACAATGTGAGCAAAGCAGGAGCAAACAAAAGACACTAAAATTCAGTGCCAACTCGCAGCGTAAAGCAAATTAGAGCAGAAAACGATATGAAGAGCATATCAATTTTGACCTATTTGGGTCAGATTTATAAAGTTGGCATATGGCAAAAGGCTAGAGAACATATTGTTTAAGAATATCATTAAAACTAATTGATTTCAACTGTGACTGATGGCTGGATAAATCAATGCAAAAGATGTATAGCAATAACTGCAAACGACGCCATATTTCAGCTGTTAACAGCTGCAGCTGCTGTTAAATAAATAAAGTTAGCAGAGCTGCTGTTAAGTCTACGCTGCTGATAGCAAGAGCCGCCATGATGGATCTGCTAACAGTTAGTGCTGCTTCGGTTAACAGTTGATCGGCTGCTGAGCGCTGCTAGGCTAACAGAGCTGCTGTTAAATGAATTTTGGATAACAGTTTTAGCTGCTGCTAAAAGAAATTCTCTCATTAAGATAGCAGAGCTGCTGCTAGGATTATGCTGAAATGCTGCTGTTAGCGAATGCCCCTATATTTGAGCTGTTGCAGCTGCTGTTAATTAACATGCTGTTAACAGAGAAGCTGTTAGGGCTATGCTTAATCATTGTTTTTGGGCGTGGTGCTATAATAAGTACCTTAATAGGTAAATTAGGCCGCAATTCAGTCAAGTTTTGAAGAGCTGCTCAACAATGCAAGCATCATTATTTCAATTTGAAGTCTAGATGCATTAAATTATTAATATGCATGGCATTTCATTAGGCAGACACTAGAACAATTTTCAAAGGAATTTAGTGCTTGACATGCCCCAATTAAAACTGGCATTCAAGGCATTCGTAATGCTACTTTTGACACATATATATACATATACATACATATATATATACTACATTTAGTATATGTATTAATGCAATTCGCTGTGGCACAAATGCAACATGCGGCATGCGCTTACGTTAACCAAACAATTCTCTATATTAATTAACTACTTTAAATGCGCTTTCACATTTGGCCTTATGGCCACTTAAACAAAGTCAACACGTTTTAACAATC
>JBANCZ010000933.1:0-26804 GCA_037040025.1 Sphaerogastrella javana | reverse complement strand
TCCACCTACAGAGTATATAAATACTCCGTTTTTAGCAAAGATTCCGACTAGAGAAGAATGGTCAGCCAGTAACCCATTCCCAAGGGGATCTGCAACCATCTTCACAGACGGATCAAAGCTACTTAATGAGGTCGGAGGAGGAGTCTACAGTAGCTTCAGGCTACCAGACCACTGTAGTGTATTCCAGGCAGAAGTCTGTGCAATGCACAAGACTGCTGAGGCACCGCAGCCGAGTCGCAAGACGATTAATGTCCGCTCGTCCTCCAAGGCGACTTAAACGGCAAGGGGTTTGCCAAGACCATTGGACGCTAGGAAGATGACTCTGTTTATATTAAATCCTCATACAGAGGTTTGGATTGATGTAAAAATATAATAAATAAAATCATGCCTATGTTAAAATAAAGTATAATATTTGACAATCATTCCTTTCCTTTTCCTTTTATTATTTTATTATAGCTTCAGATTGGTCTTTATATTTTTGGGCATAAGTTATGTTAAAAGCGTTTCGAACCATGACATCTGGTAAGATTTCACGGGTGTGAAAATATTGTTGATTCTCGTTAACTTCATTTTGATTTAGATTATCGATTTGCCACCATTTGAGAGGCTTTGAGGCTTCAGCTGTAGGCATAACATATAGAATAGTAGCATCCATTTTCAGCTGATCTTTAGGGTTGTCAAATTCCTTAAGAGTGTAGAATTTTGGATCACTAGATTTGTTATTGTGCATAGGATTGAAGGGATCTGATCCATAATATTCTTGGTATCTGCTGCTAGTCACAAGCATTAAAATTTGCTCGAAAGCAACCAGCGCTAAAAAATCGTAGCCCACAAGCACTATAAGAATATAAAGTATAATATATAATACGTTAAAAATAATGCAATATCGTCTCTTGATATAATTACGACAATATGAAGTTGCCACAAGTGTTGAGGGTATTAGGTAGCTCAGACTGAGAAAATGTCGCAAAATTCTGAGGAAGAGTATAATAAGCGTCACAACTTCTACAATATAAACGAACTCAAAGACGGCCAAGGGAATAACGAAGCCTTTCTTCAGCTGGAAAGTGTAAAAATGAAAAATCCAAGTATGTAGAAGTGCAATTTTGTAGAAAAGCAAACCTTAAAGGCACCATAGGCAGCGGTAACACAAGACACGACATGACCAATGCTATAAAGCTGTAGGGTTATGGAAACAACCTTTGGATCTATAAAAAATTTGTAACATTATTTCTGTATGGTATAAAAAAAACGGGAACTTACATTTTTCTATCCAATATACGGCATCTCTAACCAAATAATAGCTAGCTCTATAATTCATATTTTTATCAAATGCTGTAACGAATGTGAACATAAAGGCAACGCCTTCGGTCGACACGACATAAATGATAATAAGACTCTTTACCTGTAAGGAAATACATAAAATGTTGTAGACGATGAATTATTTATGAAATCTTCCGATTTAGAGTATCTGTATGTCCTTAAAATCTTTACAACTCACCAAAGCAACGGCGCTGATAACGATAACACCCAGTCGTACCGATGCACAGAACATATAGGACTTCATGAGCACCATGATAGTCAGCGAATGAACTGAAACGTTCTCCGGGACAGCTGAAGGACTTCATCGTTGTGAACTTCATGACATTCAGCTGACAAATGAAAAATGTTTGGCCATTCACGTTGCATTAGAGTCCGCCACGCTTCGGTTGAGTCTATGGTAAGCAGATAGAAATCTGTGATACAAGCTTTTGTCATTTATAGCCACGTTTATTCCAACCTTCCTCTATCTCTCTGTCCCTCTTCAACCCTAATTCAGGTTGCAGGTAACGTTCTTGTGTAATTTCAGCTGAGTTTAATTCATGTGGGTCCAGTTGGAGCCGGGTAGTTGTGCATTTGAGTTATGGAATACGATTCAAATTAATCGCGCAGTAAATATGTTGTTTATGGAAAGTTATTTGTGCTATTGTTCAGTTCGTTTGGGCGTTTTGATTGTATCCGTTTGGGCGATTGTGAGTAATATGCAAATTTCTGAAAGATTCCACCAGTTTTTTATATTATCTTCGTCGTCTACAGATCATTAATATATCCAGTAGTATTATAATATTTGTACGTGGAGTACGAGTTTTTGATGAACTTATCGATTTGTTGGAACATGACGCACAGTACAAAGACAACAATTTTATGCGAAGAGCCATAAATTGGGTACACGATTGTAAGTTTAATGGGTGTACAGTGTGTGTTTCGAGGAGGTACTACGTTGCACAACCAGGCCCGATTTTTCGTTCTCTATAGAGTCGTAGTTTTTTTTTAACAAGATTTTGTTCATGACTTCCTTGGAGCAGCCTTATATCGATTGCAAAACTCTGTTAACACAAGAAACCCAACTTCTGTTACTCGACAATTGAACGAAATTGACTGCATATCGTGGTAAAATATTCAATAAATTGAAGATAATACTTTCAAGCCTTGTTTGTTTTCCAGATCCCGACAATGTGCTGACATTTTTACATGTGCTATGTTATGCTCATATAATGACGGCTTTGTTTGGCATGTACGGAGCTTTAAAGGTAATCCTTCTGCTCCATTAAAACTGTAATAAAAATATCCAAAGTTAGTTATCTTTTCTAGTTGTACAAATGGCTTCTAATTCCTTTGGCTCTGTTTGAGTTATTCTATTTTCTGTCCATCACTGCGAGCCACATTGTGCTGATGATTATACTGAAGAAGCAGATTAATTTGGGATTGCTCATCATATTAACGCTGGTCGGCAGCTTTTATTGTCGTAAGAATTATTCATATATCATTTAAAAGAATTGTATTACAACCCAATAGTTATTCTAGTTTTTGCTGGCTATAACTGTGTTACTTGCATTGCCATGTTCCAAATAATTTGCCTGGTTAGAAGCAAGAAATATCGTGAGATTTATGGTGAGGACCCCTTTCATCCCATGATGATGCAACGTCCACATAATTCCGTACAACAATTAAACATGCTGGATACAGTGGAACACACAGATATTGATGAACAGAAACGTCTGGCCAAGCTGGGACTCTGGCCGAGGCGTCAGCCCGAGGTTATCTCGATTATTCCGGTGCAGTCGCCGCCTGTCAATTTGAAATGGTGGCAACAGCAGGCCCTGGACAGAGATGATAAACTTCAGGTCTCGGCTGTCTATCGTAATTGGCAACGGGATGAACTGGTCCACGGCATGGGCGCTAAGACCGAACGCAAAAATATCCTAAATCGACGTTATGCACAACAACACCGTTGGAACTAATTGGAACAACGTTTTTGAATCACTTTGAAATGCATATTTCAAGATCTATAATTTTCTACAAGATAGGCTTAAAGCTTAAAACAAGTGTTATGTTTTAAATATATACAGACTTTTGATATTAGAGCTATCATAAATAACAATCTGTAATACCAAAAATTTGACAATTTGGTAAAAGAAAGTCGATAAACACTTTATGCTTTCAGCAGAGACTCTACTAATATTTAACATATCCAGAGCTAATGTAAACAAGTTCAGTTTTTTTTTTTTTGGTGAAAGTTTTCGGCACTTGCAGAAAATTCGTAACCCATTTAAGTCTTATAAAACTAGTATTAAATTGTGGTATTGCTGCTGTGTATAAAATGAAATAAAAACTTGGGAGAAATACTTTATCAACTTATTCAATAAAACTTCGATTTCTGTTTTCTGCACTGCCATAGAAAGAGAAAACACAGACAGTAAAAGAGCGAGTGTATGGAGGAGAGATATAGGGATTGGTATTGGGAGTGGGAGTGGGAGTGAGACTTTTACAATTGAAGACACCTCTTAACATTATCCCTAGCCGCTTAGCAGCTCCCTTCTGTTCCAGCTCGGGTTTGTCCCACGATGGGGACTTTCTTTTTTTTTTCGGGGCACTTTGCATAAACGGCAGTACAGATTATGCAACTGTCTGGGATTGTCAAGCGTCGAGTCGACAACACGCTGCACACTTTGCATATCCTGCGCCAGGAGGAAGAGACAGGCATGGGCTGCTGACTTATAAATGCTTTCTGCTCTTTGCTTTTTGCTTTTTACTTTTTGCATTCGCAGTCAAGTGTACAGCGGCGCTCACACAGATAATAAAATGTAGGATGCAGTAGAGGAGCAGCCAGAATAAGTTTCTGGACTATTGTGATGCCAAACGAAAAATCAAAGTGTCCAACAATTGTGCCCGGGCACTTGGCGACGTCTCCAATCGAGCAGAAGAGCCAAGAGTGCAAACGAGATAAGGAAGGCAAAGAGAAAGAGAGAGCAAACTAGACGATAGACAGACGGACGATACAGACAATTTCCAATGTCCACCATTTCCCCAAATGCATTTGATAACCCATTCAGATTCAGATTCTCACCGTCCCAAAAATTGTTGGTCATATTCCATACTCTCTTTGTAGCTCCCTCTTTCTCTCTCTGTCTATCTCTGTTTCACTCATTCTCTCCAGAGATATCGGCGCTATGTTGACAGTTGTCGTTATTCTGTTTTATTTTCCATTTCTAGTACTATCAACTTGTGCTATAATTTAATTAAAAGTTTCTTTGCCCACAAAATATAATTTCTATCGGTGCAAGGTTGAATCAGCATCAGCTTCATTTTCTCTGTTCATTAGGGAATGCTGCACAAGGATAAAAGCCAAACATTTCCTCGATTTATTAAATTATCATTTTAATATGAAAGAATAAACAAATTAAAGCAGTATTCAAATTTCAAAAGCTACTGAATAATATATTGATACAATTTAAAATGTCTAAGTACAATAGTTATATATACCACTTTAAGACAGATTATGAAAGGTATTACAGCATACATTTATAAATCGGTTAATCATTCCATTGATATTTTATTGTGTTTATGGTATCTGTATGTAAGTTTATCCATCTATCGTACATTTATGAGTTTATATATTTTGTAAATAGATTTCTAAATACCATTCATAGCGTATTATAGCCACTAACCATAACAGAAACAATTAAATTAAATTGATCGTAATCTATATAAATTTATTTAGTTGTATATATAAGACAATCTTTCTATTGTAAATTTATGAGTTCCTCTGTCTATTTTGTATAAAGATTTAGATATGCCTTTCATATTGCATTACCATATATGCACTAAATAGAGTCTATCAATTAAAATTGATTATAATTTAAAGATCTATATATGTAATAAATTTTATTGAATAAATAAGTCAATCTTTTATAATAGTACGTTTATGAGTTTCTTTATCTATTTTGTACAAATATTTGATATGTCTTTCATAGCCTATAATAACTACTAACCAATATCAATGTATTTAAATTGATTAATTGTACATATCTATATCTTTCTTTAGTACATTAGTCGTTCTATCGAATTTGTATATAGATTTACATATGCCCTTTAAAAAGTATTATATTTATCAAAGAGATTCAATTGCTATAATCACATCAAGTGGGCTTTATCTGTGCCATCAAATGCCAATCCTTTAACAGGATTTTCACTTAGTCAGCGATTCGTATTCCTTTTGTTTCTTGGCACTTTACGACACGGATAGCAGAGCCGTAAAATACTACGTGTCGTTGATTATCTGCCGAGTACTTAGCAGCGGATTAGCTTGCCAAAAAAAAAAAGAACAGAAGCGTGTCGAGCCTTGGCAGCGTAGTATTCTATACCTAGATAGTCGCAGTCATAGTCGTAGTCGTAGTCGCAGTCGAAGTCGCAGTCGCAGTGTCTGCAGGTTTTGGCACGAGGAGAAGTGTGATGGCTGTGGGTAAATACAGCTTCCAACAAGTGGATGTTGTCTGAGCTGAGGCGAGCTGGAAGCCAAGTTTACGATGAGTTTACACCTGGCAGTGGGTTATGGTGTCCTTGTCCTTGTTGTTGTAGTCCTTGCTAAATCCTCGTATGTCTGTGTGTAGACCTGACAGTTGTTAAGTTCCCAAGGATATTTTAATTCAATGTTCGTGTGTGCGCACAACTTGCATGGATTTGGGCAACATGGAAGAAAACATCAAAAATCATTTAAAACGCATCGTATATATATTTATAAAAGAATTTACCTGGCGTACCTTGAGAAGATTCCTTGATGAGAATTCCGCAGATACTTAGTGAAAGTGCAGCAATTTATAAAAAATTATTTGGGTTTGAAGAGATTAACATCGAAAGACTTAACAACAAGTTTGAAGAATTGGTTTAATACACTTTATATTTATTTTTTTGGTATTGTTTGAAGAAAACCTTTAAATAATTGCAACTGTTTGTTCTGTTTGTTTTGCATGAAATTACTTAGCATTAGATTAAAATGGAAATAAAGTAGAAATTATATTTAAGATTATGCATTATTTATAATATAGTTTTGCTCAAATGGTGGGCAGATGATGCTCGGTGCGATGCATCATGGCTGCATTTTTATTTAGCGGCTGTAGCTTCACATAATCCTGGTGTGGATGATGATGTTGTGTGCTGGGCAGCAACGGCAAGGAGGTGTTTGAAGTCTGTCAAAATAAAGTTGGAATTTAGTAAGGCTTCTAGAAAAGAAATGTATATTACAGAGAGCTCTGTGAGATCAGTAGCTTGCGTCTTAAAAGTGATCTCTTGGCAGATCTCTGTGGAATACCCCTTTAGTTTTTGTATCTTTCACTCACCTTTGATTTATCACGCGATGCAGCGATGGCAGCCGCCTGGGCAGGACCCGTCTGTAGCTGCTGGGCGGCTGTGGCCAGCATAAATTGCTGGGAGGCCAGCTGCTGTTGGCGCAGGGTGGCCGCCTCCAGGCTGTTGATGTGCTCCAGCTCGCGCTGTTTGGCTATGTAGTCGTCGAAGTAGGAGTGTTTGATAAGCTTGTCGCAGGACCAGCGTTTGGCTGGATCTTTGTCGAGGCATTTCTTGAGCACGTCTATGGTAAGGGGATTCTGCAGCGACTTCGCTGGCATTTTATCCTCGAGCGGCTCTAACGTTGGTGGCACTGGCAGCGTAATGCCCTTGAAGTACTCATTCTGTCCGAAGATCTGTATGTGTCGTGGCAGCAGGTCACCCAACGTCTTGCGTATCAGATACAACTGGTCCACGTCGCTGCGACCCGGCCACAGTGCCTCCCCCCGCACCAACTCGGCAAAGAGGCAACCAATGGCCCATACATCCACCGGAGTGCCGTACTGTGTATCGCCCACGAGCAGCTCCGGTGCTCGGTACCAGCGTGTGGCCACATAATCTGTATAATTCTCGCCCGGACTGAGCATTCGGGCAAACCCAAAATCACACAGTTTCACCTGACCCTGCGCCGTTAGCAGTATGTTCTCTGGCTTGATGTCGCGATGTAGGCAACCCTGTTTATGGCAATAAGCAACACCTAGGAGCGTTTGGTAACAGATCTGCTTGGTCAGCGGCTCCGGGCAGCCCTGTGGATGCCTTTCTAGCTCATGCAGCACCGTGAGCTCACAGAACTCAAATACTAGGTGAAGGCGACGCTTGCGACGAAACACTTCCAGCAGTGATACCAAATTCGGATGCTTTAGATTCTACGAAAAAAGAATAGAAAGATTATATTATAGATATATTATAATGTAGATTTTAATTAAAGCTCACCTTGAGCAGCCGAATCTCACGGAGTGCTATTTTTCTAATGGCCGGATCATCCTCAGACTCAACGAATCTTTTGACAGCAACCAGTGCGCCCGTTTCTCGATCTCGACATTTGTAGACTATACCATAGGAGCCCTCTCCCAGACGACTGAGCTTCTCGTAACGATCCATTTTGCTGCTACCTTGTGGTCTGAAAGTTGAAAAAGATATTAATGAATGAATGAATCATTCAAACAGTGTCAAAGTTAGACTTGAAATAGATATTGCTAGGTGTAGCTTTAAGTTAGTTTAATATTTAATACAAGTTAAATTTAGTTTAGTTTACCTTAGACTCAAACATTGACCACGTTTGATGTTTGCACGACGCATTGCTTTGCATTGAGCACATAGAATGTTTATGATGTTATTTGATTGACACGAACACATGAGAGCTTTCACAATCACATACGATTATATACATGTGGAATCGATACTACATTGTCTCATATAGCATATAGTATATATATTCTATATAAATATATGGCGTTAAATGAGCGGTGATCTTGATTTTGACTATATACAGATGGTTTCAATTATTTTACAATTATTTTCATGTTCATAATTTTGCTTGGCATCCAAAAGTTGATTTCTTAGTTCTTAATCGTATTAGTTGTGTTAGTTTTGATTTTTGCTTGGATGGATTTCTTATCATTTTTGATGTAACGAAAACAAATGAGATTAGAGAGATTTCTTTTAATGAGTTGTGAAAGCATAGCATTCATAAATCAAACATAAAATCATCTTTAACTTAAATTAGAAATAGTGAGTATAGATATACTGACAAATTTGTAGAAAGGAGAAAAATAACATAAAAACTTAGTTGTACTACTATATTATTGAGATTTTAAGAAGTGACAAGTGAGAATAATAGACACCCACACACATTTACTTCAACTCTATTCAGTCTTTCCCATTATACCTCTATCTCATTTTCCATAAACCCTCTGAGTCACCCCATTTGCTCAGCTCACATTACATTTCTTCAGATGAAGAAAAAGAGAAAAAGAAATTCTTATAAACAACTGCCAAAGTATTTTTATTTACTAGTATATTTTTACAATATTTATTCAGTCGCTTAGATCTCTGATCATTGCTGAATATTTAAGGTGCCAAACTGCATTTAAACAGAAAAACTTTCCCTATAAAATTTCATTATTTTTATGGGTCTATAAAATGCCAAACCGGAAAACTTAATGTGTCGGTCACTTAGACAACCCCTTGGTTGGGTTCGTTCGGTATTCTTTAATATAAACGACGTTATTTAGTCTAATAACATTATGTCTGACTGTTGCCATAATCATAAAGAAAAATCAATACCACTAATAGCCCTAATATCGTAAGTTCGCACCCTGCACTAAAAGTTTCCAACATTTCATATCGTACAATATACAGGGAAAATCGATTTTCCCGATTTCCCATGTCAAAGAGCGTGTACTTTTTAGTCAAAATGGCGTTGAAATTGGAGAATATTTTGAGCTGATTTCATATGAGTGATAAGGCTTAAAAAATCAACATTTGCTGGCATTTCAATGTCATTGAGGAGGTAAGTGAACTTTTAATGGGTTTGAGGGTTACGTCGCAATCGAAGGTATAAATGGGTTGGGTTGGGTTTGTATTGTATGTGTGCAGGTCGTAAGCATGAAATATGCAATTAAATTAAATATTCATGTGCGCTTACAAGGTCTAAGTGCAAATGAAATGGTAACAGAACAAAAAGAAGGTAGAAAACTAAAAGTAGTAAAGATGTAAGATTAATCACTGCCTCTGGAGCTAAGCACTTACCTAGTCGGTATCCATCTGGCTAGAATTTGCCGTATTTGCCACTAGTTTGTGATTGTTGGTGAGGGTTGTGTGTGTTAGGGATATGGCACAATATACAAATGGAAATTTGTTGGATCATGATGAAAATCACAAAAAAATCAGCAACAGAACTTTTCCGAACTCGATAAATATTATACACACCATGCGCTAATTAAACTGTATCTTTTCTATGGAACTCCGGATCAATATGATTAAGGACTTTCTGAAAATGGGTATATAACAATGTTTTCTTTTTAGTAAGGTCGACAAATGCGTGCGACCAGTACAGGGAGCCGATTTGTTTGACTGACAACCAACGACTGATTTTCCGGACTTTTGGCCCCGGCTTAGCCGACTTCCTTTGCCCTTACCCTTACTGCTCTTCTACTTGTATCGTGCGGTACTACATACTGAGGTCTAGAGTCCAACGCAGTGCGAAAGAGAGAACCGAAAGCCAATGTCATAGCAATGCGACCAAAGTTAACAAACACAAAAACCACAACAAAAGCAAACCATGCGCAGTGCTCTGAAGTTTTTTCAAGAAGTTTCATGTTTATACATCCCCTTTCTTCTACACCGTGCCACCCCCCGCACCAGTACCCCATTATTCCTGATGTATAGTCCACACACTTCATTTTTGTTGTGTTTGCATTTTCGTTAGGCAACGCGAGCGACGACGCGTCTACTACCGGAAAGTATTTGAGGCGTAGTTTTTTTTGTTGCTTTCCCACTGCTTTCCTTTCCTTTCTTTGCTTTCTTTTTGAGGTTACCTGGTAGTTTCTGGCGAATACTGGGGAATTGTGGGCGTGCAGCAGGCTCGTCGCCTTTTAAACTGTGCTACAACCGAACTTCTTTGACTCAGAAGCGGAAAGGTAAGACCACAAAGTATAAAAATAACTAGGGAAGTCATTTAACTGGTGCAGCAGTGCAATCAGATTTTCTTTGATGGAGCAAGTGGAGACGGCGTCTTCTCTCTGTGTTATATAGATATTAATGTCTGGTATATTCTAGCTGCAATTATGGCATAATATGCTGCTCCAAAGTTCGGTTAAATAATGAAACTTCCGTGTTGGTTAATGGACAAATAAATACTTAATGAAGCATAATTATAAAGGGAGTAATGTGTGTCTTGGTGATATTGATATAAGTGGGCTAAGTATTGTCGAATTGAGGTTGTTAAGTAGGCTAGTAATTAACAACATGGTTAGAGAGATTTTTATGGGTACATTTGTTTCTATTTAAGGCGCTTGTTTGTTATCTATTTTGTTATCCATTTTTAAATAAATTTTCAAAAACAATATAACATGTTTATGTTCTTCTTTAAATAACATTTAAAGATTCATAAATTTTGGTTTGAACAATTTAAATGGATGAATATATTTATAGTAAATTTCTTTAAGAAGTCTAGGATCTGATAGATATTTCTAGATATTCGTGCCTGTATCTCTTACCTTCGCAGCGAAAACAACTTGGATATTTCAAACATTTTCATGATGAAGGCTTTATTACACAATATATTTTACGACTTGATCACCTTTTGTAAGTGTAATAACCGATAAACAATAAAACATAAATAAGACACAACGAACGACGGTAACAAGAAAGCGAACAAAAATTTCTGAGACACGAAACGATGTCGAAACGCCAACAGCCGGCTAACGACTGAAATACGTTTGTCCTGGCCAGGACTTCAAAAAAGCTAACGAAGTGGCCAACAATAGGCGGACATGGACATGCTACTACCACGCTACAGACCAGAACCGCTAGCGAAAAAGCCAAAAATGGCCGCACAATGTCTATTGCATCTAGGCGGACGTTGCACATACGCCACGTTGGACATTGGAGTTTCCGTTTTGTACTCACTGTGTCGTTTCTATTGCTGATGTTGTTGATTTTTGTTGTTGTTGTTTTTCTAGTATTGTGATTGTTGCGTGTTGCATTAAATATGCATTAAAAATACTCAAAAATGCATTGAAATCAAAACGAATCCAAAATGAATTACTGGCCATTGTCACGCACACGTTGAGGTTTGCTCACCCCACAGACAGACATAGACTATCTAACACCTTTGGCAACACTGAGCCATTCCATATATTTTCCTTTGATTGACAAACAAAAACGTCAATAAGCAAGTTATAACGAACTCTTAAACTATAACTACAAATATGCTTAAAATATATTCAAAATATAATATTATTTATTTATAAACAAGAAAATTTGTTTTTCATTCGAAAACATTCAAACGAAAATATCAATAATACTAGTGGTAACTATTGAAAAAATATATTTATATATATCAAATAAAATAAATTAAAATAAATATAAATAAAGAAAAGAAACAAATAATTTAATAATATATATTTACAAGCACGAAATATTATTTTCATTCAAAAAATTTAAGAAATATATTTATAACCAATACCAGTGATAATGATTCAACTACATAGTAACAACAAACAAATACGCTTATAACATATAATAATAAATATAATAAAATAATATTTTTTTATAAACAAGAGGATTTATTTCAATATTTAATATTTAGTAACTAAAAAATTACTATTAAATTAAGTTTTTTATGTAATTTTTTCAGTGTATCCATTTGAATAGTTGGACGGCTTTTGACCTTTTTTTGGCGCAATTCAATTTGCATAATTTTTAAGGGAGCAGGGGCACTATTAGTCTCTACTTTTGCTTTACTATTTATATCATTTGTTGTTTGCAATGTAAATATCCAAAGGCATTTATTTGCTTTGATATTATTTCACATTTTTTTGCTTTGCATGTAATTGTAGTGGTTTTCATGCCTCTTAATTACATTCCTTACGCTTTCATTCGACCAAAATGCCAAGCTACTCGGACGAATAGTAATTTATTCCTCCTCGGTTTTGTTTTGTTTTTTTTTTTTTTTTTTTTGACTTTTTAGCAGGGTTCAATGGTCCGGGTGTGTTCAACTCTTGGTCAAGTGGTTAGGTGTAAAAATAAAAACAACAAATGCTGCCTTTTGTTATATTATTGATTGTGTTTTATTGAATAGACTGAATGCCTTTGAATAGCGTGCGGAAATTGGCAGTTCATTTCGAGTGCCAGCTGTAAAATTCAATTGCAGACAGCAGGAAACAAAAAAGTTTTTCAAATTCAAAATGTTGATTATTAAATAGTTTAAATGGCATTTAAATAAAATAAATATTAAATTGCATCAATTAAATTTAAATATTTATTGTTTAATTTGTAAATAAATGGATAATATTATAATGAATAAAACAATACATTCAGAATGCAATTAATTGTCTATGAATGCCTACGATAGCAGCACTAAAATGCTGAATTACCTAAGAAATAGATCTTCTAAAAAATCAAATTGAAGTTTGACTTTAATAAGGTTCATATACGAACATTAAATTCAAATTATATGCACACGATTCAATGGAAATGTAAAAATCAGTTTACATTTTCCGTGTTTCTATCCATCTCTCTCCCAATTCTTTTCTCAATGAAAACTTTCGAATGATTCAGAAATAGTCGCTCAATCATGACATTGATTTGTTTGATGGTTCTTGATGACTGATTTGGGCTGAATATAAAACAACGACTAGTCTGACAGCATTAAAATTAGTTAGTTGCACGAATTAATTTTAGCACCTGGGAAACATAGCAGAATTGACCTTTAGAAATTGCCAAGTTGACATTTGACCTGTGCCATGTAAAACTATGGTTGTACGTATAGAACGTTATAAAAAGCTTGGCATAAAAATAATCAACAGAACAAAGTAAACTATAGCTCGAATGGTCTATGCGAAAGTGCAGAAAATAGAAATAGAAATGAAAGCGGGCAAAAAGTTTTTCATTTCTCTTGCACCAAAGGGCAACAGAGCCCTCTGAACTGTGGCAACGTTGTAAATATGGAAGCTTAAGGGATGGATGGCCCAGGGATGGCTGCCTATGCTGCCAGGGTTGCCTACCTTGTGGTTGGGGCTCTGACGTGTCCTTGTGGGCAACAAGAACAGGCGTAGAGTGCAATAAATAACAAGCTATTAATGCCAAATGTGCAACGAGGCTCCACGTGGCCACACGCACAGGTGAGCTGGGAGGGGATGCACCATATAACAGTTACAGTTATAGTGCACATCCACTGCAAAAAAAAAAAACTTGTCAAATTCACTAAATAAATTATATAAAATTTTAAATAAATCTAAATCTTTATTTAGACAATTTGGTTCTCCAATAAATAATTTAGAGTTAGAATTAGAATCTAAAGAATTAGATCTTTTAGACCTTAAATAAATAAATTTAAAATAAGATTATTTATTATATATTATATCAAGATTATATTATATGGAATTTTGTAATGAATTACATTTTTAAGAGCTTAAATTAGTAAATTAGAATTATAATAAGAAAAATAATATTATAAAATTTTTTTTTGTATCAAAAAACCTATACTTTAAATTCGTATACCTTATGAACTTTTCTCGAATTGGATATTAAAGGGTGTTTTATTAATTAAATTAATTGCTTCTATTTAAAACAAAACTAAAACTTGAGATATCTTCTGGTATGAAGTGCTTTAAAAACATTAGGAAATTTGACTTGGCGTATGGAAGTCCTCACCCGGAAACGAGCTAGGAGAACCTAATTTCATCACTTTCGGCGGATGAAGAGATTTCTTATGAAACACATGAGGGTTCTCACATGTCCAGTTGGGCATGTTTTGTTATTGGTCGTACGAGAATTTTGGGAATGTTAAATAATTTGGTATTCAAAGATATGTAGGTTTTCGGTGTTCGTTCACATTAGAAGTTTAGATTTGTAAAGTAGTAATAAACTTTTAGAATGTTCAGTTAGCACTTGAGCAGAGTTTCTGCTGTGCACTAACTATATGCTAATTTCTGTCAGTGTACTTGCATTAAGCAGACAACGGAGCATTTCTTATGCCGCAGACCATATGCCGTAAGCCGCATGCGTAACAAAGGCCAAGGACGATATAAAACTTAACTCACCTCAACCGAACTGAAATGTCATTGGGTGTTTGGGTGTTGAGGTCTTTGGATGTTCGGGGAGTTTGGGTGTTTCTGTGGGGTGTTTATTTTTGTGTCGGCGTTTGCAAAAGTTTTGTGCACATTTTTCACTTTCACAAGCGAGTTAATGGTAGCTAATTAGGCGGCGAAAGTTTTCGATTCGTTTTCGTTATATCGTACATATCGAATGCTCTGTGCGACCTACCTGCGTTGCCGGCTGACAACTACAGCTGGCTCATTGCACACCTGTATCTTTTGTATGAGTCGATAGAGAAACGAATCCTGAAACGCTTGTGGCAGGTAATAATTCTGAAACATTTCACAGTCTGGCGGAAAAAAATAAAGAAATAAAGAACTATTTTGGGAGAAATTTTGGTAAGCACGTTCGCACCGTTGCAGTGCTAAATCTAGACTACGATCTTAGCCAGGTCGTATCTATTTTATCGATAAATGCTTTAAAATGCATTGGACATGATGCATATTTAATGCACGACTTGCAGTACTTCATGTCTTCCCATATTTATCCCTCTGTACACCCCATTTACCCTGTCACGTGTGCTACACTCAGGTGTTTTGGCGCTTTGACTTTGATGTGTTTCGTGTTGGCAGCGTCGCCATTTCTTTCTCACAATCACACTCATACTCACACTCACACTCACTCTCTCTTCCGTTCTCTTTGGGTCTGACTGTATACCTTTTTTGTGTTATCCTTTCGGGGTCAGTAAACAGCTGCTGCTACGTACGAATGAGCGGAAAAGTGGGCAGGGAAGAGAAGAGGCAGGGCAACTGCATGCAAATGAACAAAATCAGGCAGGAAAAGTAGCTGCACCTGCTGTAGCGAAAAGAGAGCGAGAGTTGGCAGTCAAAAAGATTCAAGGAAAACATGGCACATGCAAAATGAAGCTCATGAATGTCCAAAGCAAAACGGCATATAGCTCAACCGACCTAGCAGCTGAATCTAGTTCTGAACATGATGAGGTAGAGGTAGACTGAGAGGGCTGGATAGGGGTAGTGGTCGAGTGGAGGTAGAGGTAGTGGTGGATGTAGAGGTAGAGGTAGAGGAAGAGGAAGAGGTAGAGGTAGAGGTAGAGGTAGAGGTAGAGGTAGAGGAAGAGGAAGAGGTAGAGGAAGAGGAAGAGGTAGAGGTAGAGCTAGAGGTAGATGTAAAGGAAGAGGTAGAGGTAGAGGTAGAGGTAGAGGTAGAGGTAGAGGTAGAGGTAGAGGTAGAGGTAGAGGCAGAGGCAGCAGACATAGTCAGAAACTTTTAGCAGGAAAATGAGTTGCGCTGACAAATTGTAAACAAATTTCATAGTGCAGAGTAAATAGAATTAAAGTAATAGACTTAATCTAAATAAGTCGTTTGGGAAATTCCAAATTTGATGACAAAATACTATATACCTTATTTAAAAACTATTTTTTTTTTGGCTTAAGTCAGTAGAGCTTAAAAATCAAGGAAAAAATTCTTATAATTTATACTATAATATTTTTTTGTTGTTAATTTCTGCGTAATATGTTAACCTTCTATTAAACTATGAAGGTTTTATTTCTTATAAATCATTTAATCGTATTTGTCTCTACATATCTTTTTGCTTTATATTTACAAAATATGCCACATAAATATTTATACAAATTAATTGAATTATTTTATGTACTCCATAATTAAATAGAAATTAACCGCAATGGAAATGAAAACATTTTCCCTTTGACTAATTCATTTGTACTGGGCCATCCATCATCAATATCAAATAACTCATACCAAAATTTAGCAATGCAATTGTGGATTTTGGATTCGACGTTGGCTGACAACAAAATGAGCCGCATGAAAACCAACAAACCCAATGAAACCCCCGAAACTATTAACCGTCAACAATATAACTATCGCAGGGTTGCTCCCTTCCGAAGCATAAAGCACCGGGAGAGTCCAGGCGCAGACGGGCAATACAAAAAATGGCAATCAAATCGAAATTCAATCAAAAGGAATATATGTGCAGAAAAAAGGAATATAAAAAGGATTGAAAAAAAAAAACTACACAGACATCAAATTGCATTGATATGCGTCTATCGCTTTGTTTGACTTTTTTGTTTGCTCCAGCTAAATCCGGAAGAGCTGTAGAATCGCATAGTTTGGTTTGACGAAATGGCAAGCAACTAGAAAACCCCCACGCCCACGCCCATGCCCACAACTCCCACCAACAACTACAACGACTGACAGCCAGACAAACATCAGCTCAAAAAGAATATTCCATACTTATTGGCAGTAGCAGCGTCGGAGGCGACGGCAGCGGATGATTTAGCGGTTTTTAATGCTTCTTCCTCAGTCAGCGACAGCGAGAAAAATGGGAAATGGGAAACGGCTGTGGGGCGGAGAGGAGGGGAAATGAGCGTGCAGTGGTGACAACTGGGAGAAACCTTTTGCGCCACATGTCAACGCCATTTGCGCGTTTGCATGGAAAATGCGGGCGCAAAATATGGAATATATTTTCTATTTCCTCTCAGTCTCATTTTTTCTCTCTCTCTCTGCTTCTTCTTCTATCTGTCTAGCTTTTTGTATTATTTTTGCAGAGTTTTTTTTGTTGCCCTGAAGAGTTTTAAGGATTGGCTGATTGAAATCATTTGAAGCGTCCTGCTTGACGACCGCACGAGTTATTCGACCATGATGGAACGCCAAGCTGCCATAGATTTAGCACAATTTCGTATTTGTCTACGACGTAATCCCTTAGATTTCAAAACTATTTCAAGCGCATGGAAACTGCTTTTTTTATAGTTTTTAAAAGAGTAAAGAATACTGAGTATTTTTTTTTGCTATACAAAAAAAGCAAGAAAAATAAAATCATTAAATCTTTACTTTGCTTTGAGTAAACATTTTGTATTTTGATTTGCAAAGTCAAAGAACTATTCCAACTTGGTAGCACTGTATAAGGTTATAGCCAAACAAATCCAGGGTCAATTTAGCCGCACTGCCAATTATCTACGCGCCAATCTTGAACTTTGTGAAAGACAAAGACAAGTTCACATAAAGTAAAACCTGTGAGCCAAGGCTCAAATCAATGCACAAAAGTTAAAAAAAGTTCACTTACCCAAATGCAAAGCAATACGTGGTAACTCATTTAAGTTTAGTTGATATTTATAGTAATGTTAGTATTAAAATATTTTATTTATAGACCAACTTACCTTCTGGGCAGAAGTGGAAGATGATTACCAAACAGCCATAGACGTTTCTCTCCAAACCATTTGTCCATAGACCCTTTCAGATTTATTTGTGTTGTCGTTTTGCTTCCAATTTCATAGACTCTATTTTATAATATTTTATTATAATTTGCAATTAGGTTTAGAATCATTTTTTTGTTAAGTTTTTTAGTTTTATGCACACGCGTCGTTTTAGACTAATTTACGCGTCCGCTCTCTGGGCCATGTTAATAAAGTTTGTTTATATGCGATGCCGGAGACGGAGTCCTAGCCGTAGCCGTAAAACGTAACTCATAGCCGGAATATTCCTAGTGCGGCATTGAAAACGCCGACTACAACAACAACAAATATAATAATAACAACAATAACAAAACAAACCCTAAAAAACAACAACAACAACAACAACATTGGGAACGATAAGAGGACTGAGGTTTGTTGGGGTGTTCGGCGTCGGTTGACATTGGCAACGGGTGGGTCTCATTTTGTTGTTGTTGTTGTTGCTATTACTATTGTTGTTATTGTTGTTGTAGCTATTGCTGTATTTAAGTTATTAATAGTGTTGTTATAGTTGTCGTTGTTGTTGTTGTTGCTGTTGCTGTTCTCTGATTGTGTTTGTGTTTAGCGTTGTCAATCTATTGTCATTAAAAACAAACAGAAAATTACGCAAACTTTTATGCCTATTATTGCCATTATTATTATTATTATTATTATTTATTTGAATATTCATAACAATTTAATGATATCGTTTTAATGCTCCTTTAAATGGGCACACATGATAGGAAGCAATTGGAACATTTTCCCATCTATTTATAGAAGCGTTATCCGATTCAGCCGTCGGATTTCATTGTCACAAATTTCCGATTCTATGGCACATATTCGGGGGTCTCTGACATAATTACATGTGTCAGGATGTGCACACACGACATGAGATATGATTATGGCTCAATGGACATTACAATTTGGGGCAAAATATTAGACATGGAGGTCAAATGTCTCTATTTACATATATCTAGATGATATTAAATACTCGTGTGCGGCCGGTCGTTACAATTTTGTAATTGTGCTTTTTATATGACTAGGTGATACTTGGACGAATAGAATAATACCATACCATTAGCTATTGTTTTTAATCAATTTTCTCTGGCTAAAAATGTTGACCTGCAACCAGTCTAAAACAATATTAACCTCATTTAAATATAATTAATTTAAATATGTAACCATTGAGTAACAAGAGCTTTATATATTTTTAGAGGTTTTTTATGCTTTATAGATAATTAAATTATTTATATTTTTAATATTTATATTTTAAAATAGAAATATAAATGTCTCTTTAACATATCTGATACTCTGATCCTAGAACTATTCGAAAATTAATGTTAACTGTTGTTAAAATCGACTATATATGGCTGTAAATACAAAGCATATATGTATAACTATCGCATTCGATTTACATATTATTTAGAAGTTATATATATTTTATTGATATTTGTAAAAGTATTCAATTATTTATAATAAATATGGTATTTTTTTGGAAATAAAATTAATATTTTTTCAAACTATTTTAAAAGTCTGACAAAATATTTTATTTTATTTTTATTTATGTAGATATTTGAATTACTTATAACAAATTCATTTTTCTTTCTAAATATATTGTATAATTTATATATGTTAAATACACATATTTTTTATTTTTGCAATCATTTTCAATGGCCATAAAAAGAAAATTTGTATAAATATTTAAATAATTTATATTTTTATATATATCTTCTATATCCAAACATTTAAGTAGATCTTGAAATTCAATTTGTTGATTGTTGCTTGTGCTTTTGGGAGTTCGTTCATTCTGTGTGTTTAAGCTTAAAAGCTTCGACAATCGTCGAAAGTTTTCCTTAGAAAGTTCGCGATATTTTTTGCAGGTCTGGCAATGCCGCCGCTTGGAGACTTGTTACGGCTGCTAATGGCAACGCGAAACTTTTGCCGGCTAAAGCGCGTGCTACCAACACAAAGCCATTTAAACAAACACGCACACATAAACACACACACACACACACACATATACATATACACACACACACTAATGCACACCTGCATACATGTGTGATGCTGCTAAAAGGCTTATGGGGGAAATGCCGGTGTCACCACATGACAAAAAAATGCAGAAAATGCCACAAAGAATAGTATGCAAAAACTTTACAACGACAACAAATGCAACAACACTTCACTAACAACAACAGCAACAACAACAACAACAGCAACAACAACAATAGCAATAACATTTTGTGTGCTCACATTTTAGAGAAGAATCAGCCAATTGTCGTTTAGCTGCATATTGCTTTAAACGCATTCGTTTTTAGCCTTTTCTCTTTCTCTTTTGTTTTCTCTTTCTTCGTTTTTCTTGTTTTTCTTAAAGACCTTATTTCACTTGATGCTTTGTGCCATTTTGTTGTTTATTTTTTCCACTTTGCAGTACAAAAGAAATGGCACAACTGCGATAACCTTTAAAAGCTGCTCGTATGCTTCAACTGAATAACGATAGCCGAAAAACAGCTAAAAAAGGCCACAAAATACAGCTAGATTTAAATATGTGTGCATAGGTGTGTGTGTGTGTGTGCAAAGGTGCATGGTAATGCAAGTTGCTTAGAGAGCCATACGGACAACACAGCAACAGAAGGAGAAATAGAAGAAGAAGAAGAATAAGAAGAAGAAGAAGAAGAAGGAGCACAATAACAATAACATTAGCTGCTATCTCGCTCTGGCTCAGCGGCCATGTTTGTGTGCGTGTAGGGTTGCCAGGGCAACTGACAAACGGCGAATGACAACGACAACAACTTGTAACCAAAACAAATGCAAATTCGCGCTCTCAGTACATTTACGCTACTCTATCTCTCTCTCACTTGTTCACTTGCTCTCCTATCCTCTACTTCTCTCTGTCTCTATCCCTCTCTCTCGCTCGCTCTCTCTTCTCTTCCTACTCTCTCTTCATGCACGTTCTCTCTATGTGCTGCTCTTATTGTACAAATGAGCGCAATTGTTTTCATGTGCAACAAATTTTTGGTATACCCTGTATATTGTTTTCATTTTGTTGTGGAAAATGTTGTTATACATTTAATATTTATTAAAATCACTTTAATTGTTTGCAATTTGCCGCTTTTATTAACAATATTCCGCAATTAATATTTGATTAACCCTGATTAATTATGATTCACGGTTAAAATTGAACTAAAAGTGTAGCGATGCCAAATATTTTCCAACAAATAAGGACAGAAAGGAAAGAGGAAACGGACGAAATAAAGATACAAAAGTTTTTCCATTAAAATACCTAATTTTATACAGTTTAGTAAGTGTTTTTCCATTTTAAATTGTTCGATTAGTTGGAGGAGCAACCGTCAGATAAACAATTATTTATTACGTACTACTCAAATCAGCCCATCTGGCAACGCTATCAGCTGGTGAAATGAATTCGCCAGCTGATAGCAAAGATCATTTTACCTCTGTGAGACTACGGTCACATAATGTGATCCGAGGGATTCGGAAACAGTATTTTTGCTTACTTACTATATGCATTTAAAATTGAATAGAATCATCTATTTTTTTGCTTACAGACTTCGAAATAAATTGATGTAGATTTATCACTGCCGTACTTCACTTCCCTTCTTCTTTAAAGTAATTCCAATTCTAATTTCGATGGCAATACACATTAATTATATAAATGAAATTAAAAACTATTCAGATTTCCGGGCAGGGGATGATGGCTAAATTTGGCCTAAAAAAGGCTAAGTTAGCAAGACTCTTTAATCAGCATTTGTTTCCCGCCATAATTCATCGTTGTAGTTCGTTGTTTTATTGAAATACTGGACATACATACGCGAACATGATTGAGTGTGATTATTGTAATGGTAGATATATTTTCGAGTGCATTCATTATATGAGAATTTATTCCAAAATGCAAAGTGAAATATCATTAAGCTGTAATTAAACATTGTTATTATTTCGTAAGAAGGGAATACAAATTATGGATTATAATTAAATTGAATAGATGCCAATTGTACAGGGTATAATCAAGTGTACTCTACTCTGCTAACATATACGCTTGTTATGATTTTCTCTTTCTCTCTCTCTCTTTCTTTCTCTGCATCCACACACACTCATACGCTGGAGCCATAAAAAGTGGCGCAAGCAGCTTAAAGTTGTTCTGTTTTCATTTTTTTTTCGGGTTATTCTCTTTATTTTTTTTCTTTTTGTGGTTGTTGTTTACCCCTTGGTTTTTGGGGTACAGCAATAGGGAGGATTAACACCTGTTTGTGCTGGCTGTTGCTGGCACAATTGTACGTTCAAATTTCCAAGCCCCGAATTTATTGTATTTGTTTACAAGGTTTTTGCGTGCACAATTGTGCGCTGCGTTGCCAACTTATGGCCCAAAAGGGGAGCTGCAGCTGTACAGGGGCGTTCTTTGAAGGGGGTGTGAAGGGGGTTCAAGTTGTATTTGGCTCTGGGGCTTAAGTGAAAATAATGTCATAGAGATAATGCGAAAAAGGAAAGTGCCCAACGTTAGTTTAAAACGCAGCAAAGCTGCAAAAAAAAGAAAGAGCGACAAAGGAAAAGCAGAACCAGACCAAGAAGAAGAAGAAGAAGAAGAGTAGGAACAAGTACAAGCATGAGAACAGTGGCAGCACTGAGAACAGTTGCATTCCATTTGCATTGAAGCTCCTCCGAAACAAAAAATATAAAACATTTGCCTTCAACATATTGTGGCATGTTGCACGGCTCACAGCTTCCTAAAAAATAAATATACAGCATGTACATATATAGGGTGTTCCAAAATGAGTGCACGATTTGAATTTGCTGCCATTTAAGCAAAAAACAAATAATAATAATAATAATTAAATAAATCAACAGTTGATTCTTTAGGATTAGTGAAAAATATAAACAATAAGAAATTATTATTATTAAATTAAATGATAATCATAAAAAAAATGAAAAAAAGGAACAATAGACTAATGAAATTTTCCAGAATTAAGAACTAAGGTTAGAGTTCTTTCAAAACAGTATCTTTATGGAAAAATTTATATAACAACTAGAGTTTATTTAAACTAAGTTACGTTCTATATTATATAAAAATTAAAACACAGGGTCTAATACACGCAATGAAAACGGTGTTAGTAAAAACAAAGTTAATAGAACCTTTTGTGTTTTTTTTTATACACAGGGTCTAAAAAACTTTATGCTATAGGAGAACATGTCTTCATTATTGCACAATATTTTAAATTGAAATTGAGTTCTTTGCGACCGTAGTTCGAAAAATTATAAAAAATATTTTGAATAGTTTGAAGTTAGTTAACTTTGATCTCTTGATATGAAATCACAGATATATTTCAAGAACACCACAACCTTGCTCTTATTCAACGCTACATTAACAAAAATTATCCACATTTACGCAGAACGATCATGGAAAACATCAGCAATCGAGTGAGTATAAAAAGTTCGATGTATTAATCCATTAAAAACCCTATCTTTAATTTTCTATTCAATTCAAATTGTGCGTCTGGGACACCCTATATATGTAGGTAACCCTAACGCAGCTTATGAAGAGTTAAGACACAGTTTACTGTTTAAAGTTTACAGTTTGCATTTTCAGTTGCATTTGTGCACAGTTGACATAGTTTCCATGGTGCCCACTGTGAATTATGTTCTTATCGTTCCTAAGATGTTGCCTGCCAGTGAATCGGCTAAAGACTATGATAAAGTCCAATTGCAGTTGAAATAAACCAAAGTAAAATACATAAATATGCATTAAAAAATGTGAAAGTGACATTTTCATAAAAATTATGTACAATTTTGAAAAGAGCTTGAACTACTAAAAGTCTTTTGAATAAATTATGAAGATATCAAAGCGTAATCTATGAATATTTTGAATTATTATACATATTTTCTTCTATTTATATGTCTCAATTTGTATTGTACACAAAAGCCTTTTTAATAAACTATGAAATTATCTTAGGTTAAACAGTAAAACCTTTAAATTACTAGACATTTTGTTGTCAATTTATATATATCTCAATTTGTATTGTATATGTTAGATATCGGAACAATGTTTGCCTTAATTTGTATATATTTTCAATTACAGTTAATATTAGAATTTTTCCTGTTCGTACTTCTTTCGTCTCCAAAGTAGAGTGAAATGTATAAAATTACAGACAATCAAAACTTATAGTAAATATATCTACTTAAATGGTTGGAGACAAGCCTCAAGCAGTATGCAATCAATGACAAAGAGTGTGAGAGAGAGAAAGGGGAGTGAGTAAGAGATAGAGGGAGAGTAAGTGAAAGGGTGAGAGCGAATGATGGTGTAGAGGTAACATAATCTAACTAAAGTTTACATACCTGCATTGAACCAACTCAACAATAATACCGCAAGCAAACTAAGGAAAAGCCAACGGAAAAACTGAAAAAGCAACAAGAAGAAGAAGTGAAAGATGAAGATGGTGGGGAGGGGTGTGGGATAGGGTGAGCAAACTTTCACTGTTTGTGGTGGGAGTAAACACAGAGGAGACCTGGTGCATACAACAACATTGCAGAAAACTTTCATAACACAATTTATGCGTCTAACTGAGCGTGGAGAAAATACCAGCAAACAAGAGTCACAATAGCAGCGACAGAGGCGGGGGCAGCGACAGGGGCAGAGGGAGTGGCAGCGTTGCTGTGGCAAGTTTTGAATAAATTTCTAAACACTCGAAACACGAGCTGCGTGCACTCAGACGATCACAGCTTAACGAGCCAAAGTTTAAAGAGCTGAAAAAATATGTGCAAAAAAAAATACCAAAAAAAAAAGAACAAACAAAAATAAATGTGTGCAACTTTGTAGCAGTGTAAATGAGCTGGGTCACACTGTGCAGCAACACTCTTGACTTTTGCGGTGTCAAAGTTTGTTTGTCGAGGGGGTTGACCCACCCCTCCCCCCACACACACCTCTCCCACGCAACCCGATACGCGTTGTTGGTATAAGAATTTATGTTAATAACTTTTCCCTACGTTTTTTTCTTCAGTGTGTTTGTGTGTGTGTGTTGATAATGGCATTGATAGCGTTTGTAAATATTGTACATAAATTATTGTCATGTGTTTTTCGACTTTTTTTGTTTTGTTGGTTTGTGACCCCAGTGGAAGTTACCGTATTTCGAGTTCAAAATTGCGGTTTCTTTCGAGTTTGCAGTTTAGCAGGCATTATTTATGGTGTAAACACTGGCCGGAGAGCTTTCACAAAGCTTTCATGAAACTTTTGTTAACAACTTGGCAGTGGAACAGCCATCGCCTGCAGCTTTTTTACACCAAAGTTGGTAACTACAAAGCTTTGGCTACAACATTTGCTGTCCATTATAGAAAAACTTGCCAGAACTGTCTCTTTCTCTCTCTTTCTCTCGCTTGTTCTAGTTCGCTTAAAACGTTACAAATTATTACATTAATTAAGTATTGTATATTGGTTTAATTAATAATATTCTTCAATGTATATCTATTCAACTAACTGTGTTTAAACTCTGCCATAAAGCTCTTTAACAGAAGCCAAAAAGTCTTTTAATGCTTAGCATCAATTTTTGAATTTGTAATTTGTCTTATTATGATGAAGCAAAAAGTCAAAGTTTAAGCTATTTGCTTATTTGCCATAAATATATATTAAAATTTATTTGTCTAAGCCTCAAAAATTACCAATTGAGTTAAGTGCATAAATGAATGAATAATATACAAAGCATGAGCTGAAAGCCGTTTAGCAGCAGAGATGCTCTCAAGTGACTCTTATGGCTCTAATAAGTCAATAATTAAATTAACATTGACTAGTTTAAACATTTGCAAAACACACACACTCACACACAGTGATGAGCTGCTAATGTCGTATGTACATATGCATAAACTGCCTTAACACACTTCACTCACTTCACACTCACGCATCAACAGTTCTGCTATTAGCCTTGGTAATAGAGCCTACCTACCTATACATATATGGGCCTGCTTATGAGGTCGTCCACACACGAACTCAGTCTGGCATCTGGAATGAGACAATTAATGCAGCATGGTGCATACACACCGTTGCTCTCTCTCTCTCCCTTTCACTCTATCTCTCCCACTCACTTACTCTCTGTCTCTGGCCGTCTGGCTTGGGTCATTTTTGGGCAATAGACCCTGTTAGTCTGCAGTATGACCACAATCACATTTGCATAGGCTCATTGACATCAGCAGCATCATAATCATCATCATCATTATCGTGACTAGCATCATCATGGGTACCAGAGCTCCTATCGGCCCTAACAGCAGTCAACTGGCGCTTATGTTTTGATAGCCATGTAATTTCCGCCCATAAACAACCACGCCCCACTCTGTATACTGTTCTAGTATTAAGTTTAGCTCCAGTTTAGTTGCATAGTTAGTACAGGTTTAGGTCAATTGCAACTGTTTAGCGTTTCTATGGTTACACTCACTAGTTAGTCACAGTTTTAATGAGCTACTCTTTGATGAATTCATGGATTTAGTTATGCAATTTAAATTGATTTAAAATTATTTTTAATTCTGCAATTTTGATGCGAATTAAATTTACACACTGCTTAATTCTCGAAAATACATATGTCTATGTCTTAATAAAAATGGTTTATTTAACATTCATCAATTTATATTTAGGTTTTTTTTTAATGTGCTCTAATGAGGCTTTAGTTATTCAATTTGAATCCAATTCAATAAGCTACATGGGTAGTTTGATAAGTTTCTAAATTTTTGTTTAAGAATCATTTGAATTATTATTGATTACTTATTTATATAAAATATAATGCACTAAAACCACCTTTAGTTTAATGTGCTGTAGTTGTTAACTAACGTTTATCAATTTTTATTTGATCTTTTCTAATGTGCTCTAATGAAGCTTTAGCTATTTAATTTAAATGAAATTTAATATGTTATGTGGGTTTGTGACTATTCGTTGAAAACATACATTTTTTTTGTTAAAAGATAACACATTTCATATTTAATTGCAGTTAAATGCATGTATGTTGCTGTTTTTATTTTTTTATTTATTTTTTTTTATTTTTATTACTTATTTATTTTATTACTTATTTATATAATATTTCTCAATTTGATGTATTGGTTAGTTAACTATTTCTTAACAACTTAATTAAGTAAGGTAGTTTCATA
>JBANCZ010000932.1:0-26807 GCA_037040025.1 Sphaerogastrella javana | reverse complement strand
TATTATATATTTATACGGTATTTAATTCAGCGCACGCACTTTAAATCGTTTAATTTTCACATTTTTCAAGCAAATGCGAAAAATTATTTCTGGTCTCTTACCATGACGCTAACCGGAAAGAAAGAGAAGGAGCGAAAAATTTTTGACAGCTAGCGTCAACATGGCGAAGAGTGTGGTCTACACAGAGTTGCTAATCTCTTGACTTTTACAACACTGCCAGACAGTTTAGCAGTGCCATTTTGAGTTTAACACAACACAGATTAACATTATTATGTTAATAACAGAGTCCAATGATTTTCCAACATTAGACTGAAAAACAGTGTTGCAAACTATCAAGAGAGTAATCATAATAAAGATTGTTTTGAGAAGAAAAATCAAAAAACCCGATTACGGTATAATAACAAAAATATATTATGGTTTACATACACTTCCCCACTAATCTGACGGAAGAGGAACAGATGCTCCAAGCCAAATATCAGAAATTAAAGAAAAAGGTAAGTGTTCCACTGCATATTGTGCACGCTTGTTTGTTGTTTGTTTACGTATTTACATATTAATTTACTATCAGAAAAAAGCACTGCAAGCCCACAAGGCACCCAAGCAGGAACCAGAAAGTGCATTAACATTAAAACGGCCTACAGATGCTCGGGATGCACGAGAAGTAGCGCGCAAACTAATCAAAAGCGGTGCCATACCCGCCATACAAAAACAACAGACCAAACAGGATCAGACGTCATTCAAGCGACCCAAGGGCCAAGAGCGAGCCAAACGTTCGACTTCAGAGACGACTGTGGCCGCATATCAACCGTTCTCATCCACACAAAACGACGTGGCACAGGAAACTATTATCAGTGAAATTATAAAAGAGGAGCCGCGCCGGCAGAACTTGTATCAACACTTTGCCACGGAACGCGATCGTGAGGAACGTGGACTGACGGAGAAATCTTCGCTGGACACGGCAGCGCCAGAGAAACCGCGTGCTGGCAACACAATATTCGTATCGGGCAACAAGGTCACCGAAGATTTTCTCAAAAAAACTTTTAATGACTGCGGCACCATTGTTAATGTGTCCATGGAAATTGAGAAGAGGTAAGGGTAAATACATACATTGGATAAATATATCCAACTAATACAAGCATTTTCAGTCGTGGCTTTGTTTCGTTTGCCAAACCCGAATCGGCGGATCGTGCCATAGCGGAGATGCACGGAAAGAGCGTAAATGGTATAGTGTTGCAAGTGCAATTGGCGCGACGCCAGCCGCAAATAGAACCCATTAATGATGCTTCATCCTCAGCAGTGTGGTCCTCTATAGGTAAGTGAATACTATATATATTTTTTTGTATGTTTAATTAACATTTTATTATTTTATTTTCAAGCGGCGAGCAAATCGCAGAAGGGCAGCCACAAGGATCTGCGACAAATGGTTCAATATAACGATGATTTTTTGATGTAAATTATTATAGGATTCGTTGTCTAGTGCAACGACTTTGTCTTTGTCCCATTTAGATTAGAATGACACAAACAGATTGTATTCAAATAGATTGTTGCTTTATTGAAAATACACTCTTCTATACGTATGTAATTGTATATATAATATGTACTTACATATGTTCATCTCGTCATGCTAAGTACACGCGATTCAATGTTTATATATTATGTCTAATTAAAAGAAAATTAAACGATTTGTGAAGTAAAACAAATTGATTTTTCATCATTATATTGCACCTATGTCAGGCCTAACTTTAAACAACAATTGCTTGATTAAAACACTTCACACTTCTGTCCCAAAATCAGTGGAAATAGAAAAAATGAGCAAACATAATAATAATAATAATAATAATAATATGAATTATTATCATAAATAAGTATCATATAGTGTCCTTGGATATAGTGTGTCTGTAACCAACAAATTGTAGCTCATAAATGATATAGTATTTCACTTAGTATAAGTTTATAAATTAATACATGATCGTGCTGCTGTTGTTGCTGCTCTCGAAACTAATTGGTGATGTAAACATGATGTATAAAACGCTGATGATGTTCCTTGTGTGTTAGTACGAGTTAAGTGTTTTCTTCTATGATAATTTGGGATCTATAGTTGCTGCAGTATATATCGATTCCGTATAAGTTTGTAACTCTTTTGTGACTAGTAGCAAAGGCCAACGTCTCTATTCGGCCGTCCACTTCGTATTCTCTCTCTCTAAAGTATATTTGGGGTTAGTATATTGTAGTTGTAGTAGTAGTAGTAGTAGTAGTAGTATATAATTAAGGTTAAGGCCTTTGGTTTCGAGCGGTCCACTTTGCGGCCGCTTTGTAAATTCGTTTCATGCTCCAAAATGCAAAACTGCCCTCGCTGCCCCAAGCATCATTTGGCATACAAAAACTGATTCCATTTATAGTAACCTGTAGCAGCTCTTTCATGTCTGCCTGCCCTCGTTGCCCGGCGGATTAAAGTAGTCCCAGTGATGGGTGTGCACCTGGCGACCTGTTAGCAAATATACTAACACTCCAAATGTTATCAAAATGAAGAGCATCATGAGTGCAGATATATTTCGAGGCTGTTGTGCTGGCTCCATAGCAGCCTCACCACGCACTAGATGCGTCAGTTGATTTATAATATTGATCAATTCGAGACTGCACGCGGAGATGAACTGACGACCTGCCTGTACCACAGTCTTGGGCTGCTCATCATCGTATTCCTCTAGAGGTTGTGTTGCGCTGCGCGTGCGTGAGCGACGAGAGCGCGAACGTGGTCGTTCCATCAACTCTTCACCCAGCTCTGAATCAGATTCATGCTCCAGGTACTGTTCCTGCACATGGCGACGTCGGCACTTGTGCGGCGCCTTGCGTTGTTGTTCTGTTGTTCCAGTAGTAGCAGCTGCTTCAGCTTGCTCCGCCTCGCCGCTGCGCTGTAAATTATAGAAGGCCAAGGGGGCTAGTGATTGCAGATACTCTACGCTCGGATACACAGCTGGTGGTGGCGGTAAAGGTAACATTGCAGCTTCTGTCTGTGTCTGCTCGTCCAGATTGCCGTGTGCTTGAGTTGTGCTTGGAGGCGCCGCTTCGTTGGCTTTTGTCTGACGTGGCGGCTTCACTGGTGGCTCTACATCACTGGCAGCTGGTTCGCTGCTTGGCTGGCGGCTTGTCTGAGTTTCGCTAGTCAGGAGCGAGGGGCGTTGCTCCTTTACACGCTCCACAATGTCCTCAATGAAACCTGGTGGCAGCTCAATGTTTTGCACTACCAATTGACCGGACTTACAAGCCAGTTCATCAGCACTGATTTGAGCTCCATGCAGCTGCGATACTTGTATCTGTCCAGCCTGCAACGCGTGCACACGGAGACGTTCTACTTCCAGTTCTTGCAGGTGTGTAGGCAGCTGTGGCTCTGGTGGGGATTGCAGTGATTGTCCGGGCGTAATCTCACGTATAGTCTGTTCCACAACGGCTAGCGACACCGGCTCCAATAAGGTGGTGGAAGCCACTGTGGTGGTAGATTCCATTGAGATGGTTGGCTCCACTGAGGTGGTTGGCTCTGTACAGATGCTTGGCTCAAGCGCGGTGGTGGATTTGCGACGTGGTGGTGGCAACGGTGTGGATTCTGGCTCATCTGCCTCTGTGTGGGAAGCCAGCAGCTCCTGGTTGTAGTCCTTAGCAGGCTCGGTGGGTAATGTGTCTGCCAATCTGCTATCGCGTTCTGGTTCTTTTGCTGAAAGAGTTAAAGTTGTGCTTATGACAGTCTCCTCAACTGGTAGCTGCTCTGGTCGCTGCTGTTCATCAGCATGTGTGCGCTCATCTTCAGACAATGGCTGCTCCTCCTGTTGTTTACGTGCACTTTGTTCTTCCTCTTCCTGTTGCCGCAACTCAAGTGCTTCGGTTTTTCTGTACTCAGCCAACATCTTTTCCATTTCCTCCTGTAGTTCCTTTTCCAGGGCTTCATCCAACTCTTGGTCTGTTTGTTGCTGTTCCAGCTTTATCTCCGCCTCTTCATCCTCATCATAATGATCCGAGTATTTCTCTCCAGCATCCTCGATCTCCTCGTCGTACTCACTATCTCTTAGTGTGCGCTCTACTTCGTCATCTTCCAATCTGCTGTCGTAATCACTTTCCAATTGTGCTTGCTGCAGCTGCTCCACAGCCGCATCCAAATCCGCTGAACTGGCCGCATAATCGCTCAAACCAATTTCAGCATGCTCCTCTTCCTCGCCAGCTGTCTCCACGTCGGACTTGCTCTGTACTGAGCTGTCGGAGAGCAAGCCCTCACGCCTAAGCTCCTCTTCCTCGCGACGCAGCTCCTCATCCTCCAGATCTGCGGCGCTAATGGGACGGACAACAAGGGCAGCTTGCACTATGTCATCAGCTTCGCCAGTACTAAGGCTAGGTGTTGGCACACGACGCTCTATAATGATTGCAGAGGATGGTGTTTGTGGGCGACTCAGCGACTTGGAGCGATCTGCTTGAGAGGATGCACGCGACCGTTCTGATAAACTGCGCTGATTGGCATCACGGAAACGTTGTAAACCCCTGGCCAGCTGCTCATCCTCAGATAGTACACGTGCACCATCCACCTCATCTTGCTCCTGTTCCTGGACCTGGACGCTGCGCAACACATCCTCAAGTGTGGTCTTACCAGCAGCAGAGCGACGTGGCTCAATGACCTTCATATCATCGGTGATTTCAAACTCCTCGCACACAAAATCATCGGGCAGCGGATCCGTTTGTGTCGATACCTCCACCTCGAACTCGCCCTGCTCACAGCTGTCTGCGGTTGATGAGCTGGCGATGCGTTCGCTATCCTCATAGCTATCAACGCCGCTGCCTCCGCGTGCCGAGCGCCTCTCACGCGGTGGACGTGGCGGCGGTGGCAGCGGCCGGAACTTCATTTTGTTGATGACCTCGCCGGACTGCAGTTTTGATCGTGGTGAATCGGGGCGTTGAAGGGCGCCCGGTTCCTCGTAGTCGTCCTCTTCGTCGTCGCGATGCGCGTAACTAGGGAATAGGGTTTAAGGAGGCATTAGATACGTATGGGTATGGCTTGAACTGGGCAAGCGGCGCAAACGGAAAACAAAGTTTAACAAAAGGAAGATCAAGTAAAGGAAAAGCTGGCAAATATTGTGTTCTGTTTTTATTTGTCCGTGTGTGTGTGTGTGCGTTTGTGTCTGTAGGATTAGCAGTGTAACAGGAACTTAGATTAGACCTAAATACAACTTAATCAGGTAAAGAAAACTTAACAAAAATGCATTCGATAGACAATTCAAAAAGGTCGCATTAAGTCGCAAACCAAATATCAATCAAATCAAATCAAATCAAAATCAAAAACTTTTAATGCAAGCGACACGGCGGCAGCGTTTCTTACTTTGACTTGAGCAGCAGGTGGCCAGAGATGGTCGGGCGTAACTCCTCTAGACTGCCACCGGAGCGGCGACGCGGCACCAGTGGCGAGTCCTCACTGGGCGTATACTGCTGTGGTGGCGGTGGGCGTGCCGGTGGCGGGGAGCCACGTGTGCCACGTAAGTTGGCGGGCAATGTGGCAAAGCGTTCGCCTGGCGAGCGTGTAAACTTCTTGCGGCGTGCCGGCGGCGTCGGCTTGGGCACTTGTTCCTTGCGCACCACGGCATAGCTAAACGTTGATTGGGAGGAGGAGAAGCAGAGCGCAATACTAAGCAAATACATTTGGGCAGAGACCTGATGCGACCCCCTCAATTCCAATACTCACCCATCGCTTTCCAGCATATCAATGACAAACTTGTCCTCAGTTCTGGGCTCATCTTTATATTGAGCGTCTGGTTTCCCGTGTACATCCAGCACTAAGGATTCAGCGCCGCGCGAGGTGCGATCATCCTCTGAACGTTGCGTACGTGCCGAGGTGCCGTCCGTGAAGTTTTCGGGAGTGGCTAGCGGTATGTGGTGATGATATTCGTGCTCAGTGCGATAAACAATTACCTGCAATTATTTATTATTAATTTATTCAATGGCATAGCTTATTTTTCATTATTACTGGTAGTCTGGTGAGCTATTCAATTGTCTTCTTTAAAATGTTACCAGACTTCGACAAAAGGTACCGTTTTGTAAGCATTGCCAGACAGTTTCGACAAGTTCTACTTTCAACTGTCAGGCAACTCTTCATAGATCAAGGCTTTGAAGCGTTACCGGACTGCTTTAAACGGCGCCATATTGGCGAGCTCTATCAAGCGTCATTGTGGCGCGTGTAAATTTTTGTTTGTTTGTACTTACATCTTCCTGTGGCTGCAAAAAGGTATTCGATACTGATCTACCACCAAAACCATTGATAAACGAATCCGCATCCTTTTCTACGGATGAGTGATCGCGTGCGCGTTTCTTTTGGCGCCTGGGCGCCTGAGGAGGACGACTTTGCTGTGTGGGCACTTCTGCTGCCTCCGGCGTGATATTAAGATTATTGAGTGCCTGTTCAGATTCAATTGGCTCTTCGTGCATGGGAGGTCGAAGATAATCCTCATCGTCATCAAAGTATTGTATGCTGCTGCCGCCGTCACCAATTGGTATGTCTTGGCTGCCTTCCATGGAGTACTTGCTGCGACTGCGTCCCTTGCGGAGGGGGCGTTTGGGCAGAAAATCGCTGCCATTCTGCGACATGGACATATCATCGCCATAGTCGCTACGTTGGAACTCCTGCGAATCATCAAAGTCTGGGCGATAGTTGCGATGCATGCGACGTGGCTTTGGTGGCGGCAATTCGAAGTCCTCGCCATACTCCTGTGGCTGTCTCTGCTCTGGTTGACCAGCATGACCCACATTCTGTAAGGCATTGGGCAATTCGTAGCCCTCACGTATGGCATCGCTGATATACTGACGCAATTGGATGTTATCCTCGGAGATGCCGCGTTTGCGTAAAAAGAACTCATCGTCGTCGATTTGTTCCATAACGACCTTCTTGCCGGAGCTGGCGGTGGATTGTGCATCCTGCATTTCATGGTACTTAAAGTAGCTGGCCTCTGCATCTAGTTCAGCCTTTCGCAACAACTTATTCTTTTGTATATCTTTCTCAGTCCAGCCCTCCGCATCGTGACTGTCTTCAGAACGCAGATCGGAATCCTGGTGAACCATTGGCCTGCGTTTGAACTCCCGAGAACGCTGACTGGAGATTTCATGTATGGCACGATTCTCTTCATTGAATTCTGCAAATTGTTTGGTGTCTGTCACGCCACCGAGTATACCCATTTCAACTTGAGGCTGCGCTTCACTGGCCGTGTCCTCCTCTAAGTCATCCTTCATGCGACGTTCCAACGATGACTCCCTATCGAAACTTTCCAGTTCGCTGCCGTAGCGCCTGTAGCGTGAACCTTCGCTGTCATTATAGCTAACATCCGAGAACTTATCCGCCCAACGTGAGCGCACAGGACCTGGACCACGATCACCCTGTGGTGAGCTCGTCGACGTCTGCGAGGGCTGCGTCTCCGTGCTGGGTATGACACTCAGACTAAGACCTTCCGTACCTAGCGAAGACTCCATGGGTGGTGGCGCTTCCTCCGTCTTCTTCTTTCGGAAAGCACGTGGGTAAGTACCAAAGTTAAACTCAAACTTTTTCTTTTGGGGCGCAGCCTGTGCATCTGCCGTCGCAGGTGGGGATGCAGTTGAGTCTTCAGGCGACTCAACTTCGTTCTCCTTGAAGCTCTTACTACGTCGCAGTTTAAGAGTTGAGAATTTCTCAGGCAGCTTAAACTTGGACATGTCTGGCTTGTTAAACTTGGTGAACTCCGGTCGCTTGATATCTCTCAGCTTAGACATATCTGGTCGCTTGATCTCGGGCATTTTAATTTTGGAGAATTCTGGCGCAAACCGTCTTCTTTCTTTTGCCTTGGCCTTAGGGCTTCCTGACACCGGCTTAGGTTTCGGCTTGGTCTGTGGACGCAGCTTTGTGCGCAGTTTACCAGCCTGATTTCGAAGACCATCCTGCATTTTACGCGTACGATCCTGAGCGGAAGCCATAAAACCTTTCTTGCGATTCTCCGGCTGAAGTGGAAGTTCCTCTAGAGCGCTCGAATCTACTTGGCTGGTATGAATCTCATAATCGGTGCGAGATTCGGTGCGTGGCGTAGTGCCACCTGAGCTGAGCTCCACATCGACATCCATGGGCAACGGTAGGCTGCTGCCATTTTGAGGGGCAAGCGTTGGCACTGGTAATGATTCGATGTCTTGTGCCGGCGCTACACCCACGGGCTCGTAGTCATGATCACTAAAAGAAGAAGAACAGACGAAGAGAGTTAATAGAAGAAAGGGTTTGAAGGTCATTCGGACACATAATGAACTGTATTGCTATTACTATTGCTGTTGCAAACGAAAGGTTAGAAAAGCCACCACCCTACTTTCAACTAGCCAGAATGTAGGAGCTGCATGTGTGTGGGAAAGGAAGGTGTTCGTTTCGGTCTAGGCTGACAGTGACGTCATGGGGTAGCTGTTGCTTACCGAGAGAAATAGGTCCGCTCGAGGAAATCTCTGTGATCTTTTTGCTTTTGGGTTAGGGGCGTATCGGACTCAAATTCCGCGAGGCGCGATTTACGCTCATCAAAATTAAAACTAACCGTCTTTGTCATACGTGCGGCCGACCCAAAGATCTGCTCTTGGGACCCGGCCATTCGACCCATGTTGTGCCGATCATGCGACTGCGTGCGTGGCTCCCTAAATGACGACTTGCTCTGTGCACCAAATCGTTGCTCTGATGGTGTGCGTAGCGGTCGATACACCTGACTGCCACTGTCCGAGATCTGTATGGGCACAGAGATTAGCGGTCGACTGCCATGACTGTAGATCGAAGCATCCTTGCTGCTTGAACTGCGAAACTCAGACTCGCTCGGTGGCCAACTGGCGCCAGTCATCTCAATCTCGCTGGAGTACAGATTTCGGTTGCCGGCTATGAAACTGGAACAACCCCCGATACTACTCAAGGTACCTCTGGGCACAGAAGACACCACGACGGGCGCAAAAGCTTCGCTGATATCGACTGAGACACGGTCTGATGCACGCTCCGATGCGGCAAAGTCCTCCCTACTGCTATACATGGTCTGGGCATGTGGTGGGGGCGCCAGTGGTTTGCTCGGACGCGTAGAGTACTGATCCATATCGTCGACTTTCAACGAAAACGTTTCCGTAACGCGAACAGACATGGGCTCAGCATCCTGACGTTTCATTACAGCCGATGTGCCGCTCACGATGGACATTGCCTGTGGCTTGCTCTTGGTGAAGGACAACAATTTGCTAGGCGATGGAGATTTCTCTCTCAGAGGCGAGGGAGATTTCTTCCCAAAGGGTGACGGAGAACGAGAACGCTGCAGAGTGGGACTTGCTTCGTGGTTCTTTGATGAGAACATGGACTTGAGACGCGAGGTATATGAGCTCTTCACTTCAGGCGCAGACGCCGGCTCATTGATTGTGCCCACAATTGTAGCTGGTGGCGATATATAGCTCGGCGTGGCCTGCCACTTTGTAGGGCGCTCCGGAGACATCTGTCGCTCTGGTGTATGCGAACGTTTCAGCATTTGAGCTGGAGAGGAATTCGATACTGTGGACACTTGGTTAGATGGACTGACAGGACGATTGTTGGGCAACTGTAACGTAGACATCTCGTAGTGCTGTGGCAGCACCTGTGGCGGTGGCATCGGTGGCGATTTAGGACGTCTGGCTGGTCTGGGACTGCGGCTACGATGCTCTACTGCATGTTGCTGCTCCGCTGCCTTCTGCTCCTCGTCTTGTATAAGCGCATTAATATCGACTACTGGTATATCGCAAACAATTTCAATCTTGGTCAATTCATCCACATGCAGCGGCTTTGCGCTCAGCTCACTGGCAATGGAAGGCGGACGTCTGGTGTGCGTCTGAATATTATCCCGAATATTTACAATATTGTGTTCCTGCGCAATCTGCTCCAGCTCCGCCACGGTTTCAGCTAGCGGGTCGCGGCCTGTTGGCAACACTGTGGGCTGATACGGATTCAGCTGCGGCTGTAGATCGGTTTCAAGCAGCGACGTTGGACGCACTGCATCACAGCCGAAACGTGACACATCGATGGGACGATTCTGTGGCAGCGTATCACCCGGCAGCTGATTCTCCTTGTTTGCCTCGCTGGGACGCATATAATCTGGTGATAGCGGTGGCTTCGCATTGCGAAAGTCTGCATTCGAAGGCGCTGGTGATGGCTGATGGGATCCAAAATATGGGGGATCCGTCATACCTGGGCTTGGCGTGGCTGCAATCAAATTCAACTGCGGCAATTGCTGCGAGCCAGGTAAGATGCTAGCCTGAAACAAATCTGCGTTGGACGTGCGACGGCTGGCGCTAGCCGAACGTTGACCACCTGTGCCTGTGCGACCCATGGCATTCGGTATATTGATGTCAGCACAGTAGAGATCTGTCTTGGAGTTGCCCGCTGAGATGCGACGGAGAGAGGTGCCGCTACGCATGGATAACGTGTCGCCAAAGCGTCCCACGCTTCCCGACGATAAACCACCCATGGACAGCTGACGCCTGCGCCCGGCAAAAAAGCCATGAGCAGCTTGACTGCCTGGCATCTCCGGCTCCGTGGCATCCGATATGCTGCGTACTACCAGCCCACGCGAGCGTGCCGTTTGCTCCAGTTCAGGATAGCGTTCCATAAAGCTCAAATCCACCGATGGCGCCACCTCAGCCACATCCGCATGACTGACGACCTCAAAGCTATGCATAGACGTGTCATCCGTCGGCAGCGGATAGTGCTCATCGCAATGATGTCCCTGTCGGGAACTGGGCCGGGAATCAACTGGATTCACGCGCTCCGGCAGCAGCGAGTCACACATGAAGAACTGACAGGCACAGCGCACATCCAGTGAGGCGCCACTGGCGCTCTCCACTCGTGACACAAAATGTTTTTTCTCAGCGGGCAGCGCGCCCACCGAGGCGGATCGATGCGAGTTCAACATAATCACAGCTGATCGTGAGAGTGATCTATATCGTGAGCGTGAGCGTGATTATGATTGTGATCTATATGGTGATCAGTTGGATTGAGAGCTAACAGCTGTCCGATCACCTATTTACTTGGCCTGGGCGTAATCCGTCGTATGTAGTCTACGTTGCCTATTATTATTATTGTTGTTGTTGTTCTCGTTGGGCTTTTGTTCGTTTTAGTTTCGTTGTCGTTTTGCGATTCGTGTTCCGAAAGTTATTTATAATCATCACCAAAGCAGCCGTCGTCGTTTGTGATTGGACATTAAATTGAATTTTCTTGCTATTTTCCTAAATTTTTCTTCTACTTTGTGCACTACTGAAAATTCTTTGCAAAATCCCAGAAAGCTTTTTTGCATATGTGTTTTTTTTTTTTGGGGTTCAATTTAAATTGCTTTTATAGTCGACAGAGGCGTACTTCCAGTCGATAAACCCAACTAACGACTGCTATAGCGACTATAGCTGATATTATACTATATATATATATTTATTAATATATATATATATCACTTTTGAGACCCGTTAACGCTGCGACCCGTGCGAGCGTGTCTACATCGTTGCGATTTTCGGCCAGGACTGAGAGCTTTTTGCGCGACACAAATTTTCATGAAATTTTTCGAAAAATGAACATGTTGTTCATTGTACATAAAATTAGCAAAAAAGCACACACACACATACACTGCCAGATATATATTCACACACATAGACAATGCTGACATGAATTTGTTTTATATTTGTCAGAGTTTCCTTGTTGACTTTATACAACATATTTTTAATTTTTCTCTTTTTTTTACACAGTCGCTTTCGATTGAGACTGCGACGGCGACGTCTCTGCTAGTTCATAGTTGGAATTTGGTTAAATCAGCAGGGAGTAACAATTAGTTTGGCCTGCACTTAGTGATTCTATTTTGAGCAGTGCGTCTCTGCTTGCTGCAGATCTTCTTCTACTTGTCATTCGTTGACCTTTAAAGCATTTGATGTGCGTTGATTCGCATTGGGTTCATGCTACTACACTGTACAACATAAGTTGCCACCTGCTCGATTAGCTATTTTATATTTTGATTTTAATGCAGAAAGTGTTAATGACTCATCAGGTTAATATAAATAAATCCGAAATCTTTGGGTTTATTTAAAATTTTGAAGGTAGATTAAATGTATATTCAATAATAACAGTCATTAATTAAATTAAAATATATATATTTTTATGTCAATTTTCAAACTTCATCTGGACTTACTATAAAAATAGCTATATAATTCATTCCAACTGTATCTTTTTATTGTCTAGGATTCTTTTTAATATAATTTAAATAGAGCTAAACAAAAAAATATAATACAACTATAGACAAAATGTACCTTTAAAATAATTTTAGAGGCTTATTTTGACAGAGTATCGTTATTTAACACCCATTTACCAAAGTATATGAGAATGACCAACACCAGGACAATTACGAGTACGAAACGAGTACCTCTTTAACAGAGTACCTCTATAACGGAGTACATCTGTAACAGAGTACCTTTATAACAGAGTACCTCTTTAACGGAGTACAGAGTACTTCTGTTACAGACTTACGGAGTACTATATAACAGAGTACAAAGTATAGTTACCGCATTGCGCACTTAGCTTACCTTGGGTCTATATCATGACAGGACTTAGAGAAAGAGAGAGAGAGCCAATTCCCGCTTGCGAATAATGTGAGCAACCCCATTACCAATAATTGTTAGTATTCCCAGGGGCGCGGCAACAGCAAAGGGTCCAAGTGCTGGAGTGCTTAAGACGCCCCGTCGTGCTACGTGTGCTTTTCAATTTCAGTGTGGTGTGGAGGTGATCGTGGTCAGTGTAGTGGTAATCTTGGTAGTATGGCTTGCGTTGGGTGCGCAGGCGGCGTCGTTTGCCACCGGTGCCGGTACCGGCGCCATGTACGCCCGGCAGTAGGGTTAGTAACAATTTCAAAAGCAAGTCAATTAGGTTAGAGTTTCTGCAAGGACGGATGCGCAACAGCCGCGTCGAATGGGCGTGTTGTGTGCTTTGTGTTAGTGTCAGGTGTGCCCAAACCACACAGTAAGGTACTTACTTGTCGCTCTTCGATTTGGCTGCATTTGTGGCGGCTTCCAGTACATCTTCGGGTAGATCAATATCCTCGCGGTGCGGCTCGGCTTCATCTTCAACATGGGAGAAGGTAACCTTCTTGTCGGAAGGTGCTGGGGAGGCTTCCTTCTTAAGCGATGGTCGCAGTTCGACAGCATCCATGGGTTCGTCGCTCTCTTCAGCCACTGGGGACAATTGAGCCAGTCTTGCACGATCCTCATCCGAGGAAGTGGAGTCTATGGACGAGAGAGGCGCGAGCAATGCGCCACTGGATTTCTCAGCAGCAGCGATGGCTACTTGATCCTCCTCACTGCTGCCCATGCGATCGAGTGGCACTGGTTTGGCTGCTTCAATATCATCGGCAGCCAGATGATCCTGACGCGTTAAAGATTTCTTAAGAGCATCAAGACCCACAATAGGCTCCTCGAGTGCAGGTTCGCCCTGGCCAATCTCTTCATAGACATGTTCGCGACGCAGGCGTGGTGTTTTCTTCGGTGGCACCTCAACCTCATCAACTACCTCCGGCTCTGTCTGCGTTACTTGCTCAGGCACTGGCTCTGTTACTTCCAAAGCGGGTGCTTCAGTCTTCGTCTGCTCAACGGGCAACTCAATGATCTCATCTGGCTGTGGCACGGTGGCGGTGCTCGTGCTAGGCAGTTCATCCTGCAGTTGCTCCTCCTTATTGCGCTTTCTGCAGGGAGATTCGTCGTACTCCACCAGCTCGAGCACATCATCGGAGTCCTGCTTCTCTATAAAGTGTGGAATCTCGCTGCGGTCTGATTTGGGCGAAGCCTTAAGCCGCATTATCTTCTGCTGCTCACCCAGCACAATCTTCTCGTCCTTCTTAAGTGTGATGCGCTTGATATTCAAGCGCTTCTTCTGGCGCTCCGCCAAGCTCTTAAGCTTTTTCATGATGTCGAAGCCTTGCTTTCGCTTGGGTTTGCTGGCTTTGGGTGCCTGGTCTGTGTTGGGAACTAGTGGTCCTGGCGGCGGAGCTAGTTCGTGCAGACTGTTCTGTCTGCTTGGATTGGCCGAGCTGCCGGGCAGCGATTGTGCGTCCTCGTGCGTGCGTCCACTGCGTCGGCGTCTTATGATATCACGTATATGCGCCAGACGATTCGTTTTCCTGGGCTTCGCGTGTCCTCCTACTGCTAGCACAGAGTCGGAGACACAGGAAATGCACTCGCTGAGGGCGTCGTCGTTGTGAGTTTCTGCTTCGTTGTCCGTGTCCTCGTCGGACTCCTCGCTGCTGTCGTCCGTGTGCGTTGGCACCTCGTCCTCTGACAGATCCTGTATGTAGCGTTCGGTTTCTTTGACCAACACCTGCTCGTCGTAGCGCACCTTTTTCAGGGATTTGGGTGATTCTGATTTGAAGCGCAGCTCCTGAGATTTGCGCAACAGCAACACTACTTCCGGCTCCTCATCGGGTCCCAGTGGGCGCTTATATAAATGCGTCCAAGGATATCCGCCCTTTAGATAAAGAGACACAAGAGAGAAGTTAGTTCTAGAGCTAAATCAATGCCAATGCTTTTTGTACTTACCCGCTCCTTGGCTCGTCGTAGATCCTCCCAGCGATACGTTTGCAGCGGTATCGGTGGCTTGTCCTGGCTGTTCTGCAGCAGATACTTCTTCAGCGACTGATAATACTCACGCTTACAGTCCGCGGAGAGTCTCTTCGCATCCGTATCTGTTGTGTCCAGGCGATCTTGTTCAAACTGCGGCAATGAATCAATGAACTCCTTGCGCTGCTGCTCCTCGGCCTCTGTCTTGGGCGTGGGTACCTCCACCAATTTCAGTTCGTTAGCAGCGATGCGTTGATGCGTCAGTGGTATGCCACTATACTGCGTATCCAAGATGATCTCTGGCTGTGGCTTGTGCTTGAGTATGCTGGTCAACTCATTGAGCTGTGCATCTACTTGCTTGGAGAGCGAATTCAATGCGTTTAGTTCACCTTTGAGCTGCTTGTCGTGCTCAGCCTGTGCCTGTTCTACATCTTTGCTGAGATTCTCGATGAGCTCACGTTCAATTTCATTCACTAGCTGCTGGGCAGTAAGACGTGCAGCCTCTTTCTGTTCCTGTTCAACAGCTGCAGCTGCTGCTGTGGTAAGTGATTCGGTTAGCTCTTTTGCCACTGCAGCAATTGATGCTGCTGCTGCCTCCGCCGCTGCTCCTGCTGCTGCCTCCGCTGCTGCTCCTGCTGCTGCCTCCGCTGCTGCTCCTGCTGCTGCCTCCGCTGCTGCTGCTGTTGGTGCCGTCTGTGTCGTTGCCGTCTCGTCTACCTCGGCGATTTGATGCGCCGGTGCGAGGGTCTCCACTGGCTGCTTGGTCTTGGCACCCGCTGGCTCCACCTCTATGACATGCGCTGCACCGTCTGTGTCTATCTTCGATGTGCCCTGCTGCAGCTCCTGCTCAATGGGTGGCACCTCATTGATGCCCACACCGCTCTGTTGCGCTGCTGCGTTCACGTTCTCTATCAGATGCGATTCCAAATGCAGCAAATGTGAACCACCAGGCGTGGTGGGTAGCTGCGTCTGTGTGGGTTCGCTCAGGCCCTGATTGCTGTCTAGCTCAAGCTTGAGCTCAGCTTTGCTGCTGCTGTTGCCTGTGACCTCTGGTTGTGACTGTTGCTCTGCCTGTGGCTCAGGCTGTGGCTCAGCCTCTGTTTGTTTCTCCTGCTGCTGCAGAGAGTCGTCGTTGATGCCGTTGATCAGTAATATGGTCGGCTGCTCAGTGGGGCCAGTGCCGGCGCCAGGTAGCGACACTGCAAATGTGTGAGAGCAGTGATCATTAGATATATATATATTTTATTTACCACTTGGGTAAAGCGAAAAGCGAACAGTAAAATAGTAAAACCGTAAAATACAGGTGCTAAAAATAACGTGAGATTTGTGCAGCTTTTTGGGGCCGCCACAGACAAAACAACATTCTATATTTTCTTTTGATTTTCCTCTATACTCGCTGTGACAATGACAATTACATAAGACGCGTCACAAAACATCGCACAATGTGCGCAGCATGAGTAGAACAATACATAAAGAGAGACGGAAAGACAGAAGAAGAGAGAGAGAGTGAGCGACAGAGAAAATGAATGAGAACGTAGGAACGTAGGAGAATCTCTACTGCACAAAATGAGCAATGAGTAGAAAAAGATTTGTGAGTGTATTCGACAATGTTTTTCAGTAATGCATACAAAAATTTGCCAAAAAAAACCCCAAAGATTTTAGAATTTAATGCAATTACGACATATTTTTTGAAATTGCTTAAAATTAAATATTTACCATATTTTATTAATATAAACTAGGCTACAAATTTCGTTTGATTAGTTTTTTTAGGTTTCGTTTTTCGTTTGAAACAATTTTATATGTGCATAAAATTGTACGAAATTGTTTTAAAATTTTTATTTTATATGTGATTTGTATTAAAATTTCTTCCTTTTTTTTGCACTATTTTCGAAATTGTAGAGCGTACCGAACGAGCCGTGCACTGAAATTGTCCGGGGCCAACTGGCGTCAAGTGTACCAAAAGGCACTGAGAAAAACTAAGAAACTGAGAAACTGAGAAATTGAGAACTCAACTGAATTGAACTGAACTGAACTGAACTGAGCCAAAGTGAACTGTACGACGGCACAGTTTTTGATACAAAATGCTAGACAAAATACTTAACAAATTTGCTTTTGAAATTGTTGCTCATACGAGTTTACCACTCTTTGTTGTTCTTGTTGTTTTTGTTGTTGTTGTTTTGTTTTTTTTTTTTGCGCTTGTATTTTGTATTTATTTATTTTGTTGCTCTTTTGCTTTGGGTGTTTCTTATGCGCTCAATACAAATTTGGCTTTTCGCCTGTTGCTTCGGGTCGCTTCGTTTCGGGTCGATTCAATACTGTATTTGGTTTTTTTTTTGTTTTGTTTGGTTTTGTTTTGATTTTGGCCGCGTTAAAGAACTTGCTGCAGATACAACAATTTTCCATTTTCCATTTATCATTTTCAATTACAGCAGCAAAACTGGAAAATCCGCTCAACTAGTGCCGCTCGTAAACAGATTTGTGTTTAAATTTTAAACACACGCATTACAGTTAATTTGATGCCCTAAAAAAACGTTCCATACATTATATGATCTATCTAAAAATACCCTTTAATTACGTACTGAAAGTTTAAATTTTTCTATGCCATAAAATCAATCTAAAGCTCAGCTGATTGTTAGCATACAATGGAAATTTTCCATTTTTTTTTTATCTTTGTTCCTTTTGCCATATATTTTATGGCAGAAGAATCATAATTTTGCACTTGAATTGAAAAATTGAATTGGCACCGATTCAAAAACTATTTTATGGGCTTTGCATTTTTTGGCAGCGCAGCAACTCGTGTTACTTATTATAATCAGCATACCCTATGATTGGCTATGATTAAGGGGTACGACGCATTTGATGTGCCTCATTCTGTTTGTCTACATACAAATTTATTGTTTGCTTTTTGCTGTTCACATAAATATACACATATATACAAATATCCTACTTCTAGTATATAATGTACAAAGTATATAGAGTAGTTTAGTATAGCATATGTTTGCTTGTATTTATGTCGTAACGTAATTACACATAAAATTACAGAGCCACAAAAATTAAATTGTTTCGTTACGCCTTTTGCTTTTGTTTTTGCTATTTTCGTTTTTTTTCTGTTGTTTTTAAATGAATGAGGGTGCACGAGAGCTTAACACAAGATTTGTACTCATATTTAGTATATATACTTGCATGGTTGTACATATAAATATATAGCCATGTGACGTACTAAAAGCTGAATAAATGAGTAATTAGCTTTTCACATTTTCATGCTGCATTGCAGAAAAGCATACACTACGATATCTAAATACGATGATGATCTATTGAGTGATGATCAGTTGATTCTTGATTCCTTATTCCCTCATTGTCATTGATCTGTTGTTATAATGACAGCATTATAGTATTCAAAATGCTGTCATTGATTTGTGTTTTTACTTCGACTTACTCACCCACCCATGACTGTTGTATTTTCCTGACTATTTTCGTGATTTTCTTAATATACATTTTCTTCTATCAGATTTGAATATATCTATATACGACTATATGTACAACTAATTGAATACAGGTATTTATAGATTGAAAATTGAGTTGTTGAGCTTATCTTGAAATCTAGATGTAAACCTTTTAGCTACGCTTTAAATGTTAATAAGCAGATCTAATTATAGTAAGTGTAAGTATATTTTAATAGTTAAGCGAGAAAGAGAATGACTAGACTAAAATGTTGATTGCTGAGAGAGCAGAATTAGAACAAAATTAGCAAAAGAAGATAGAGAGAAACCGAATAACAGAATTGAGCAGTAAGACATGTGATAGCTGATAAGTTAGTTTTGCAGTTTGCTTCCATCAGTTCAAATAGGAAAATCTTGATGTAATTAATCTTGATATAGTTTCATTAAAACTTCAACTCCTTCAACAGATACGCTGATCTCGATTCAAATCTAATCAGAATGTTCAGGAGGAGAAGACTCATCAATTTAATTGCAAGGAAAAGGAGGAACACATGAATTGGAATCGATGGGTTACTGGACGCCAGCTGGTAAGTGGTATATATTTTATTTAAACAATTTATATTTAATAACATTCTGTGCCTTGCTTTTAGCTAGCTCTACACATTCCATGCTTCTATCTACGTAAGTTTGCCACACAATTCGAGCGTAACGGATATGCTTGGTTTCCATGGACGCTTTATAGACACACACACACACATATATAAATCTATGCATAATACATCCATACATACATATATGGTATATGTAAACGTATTTTGCAGTTGACTAGATTGTTGTAGCATTGCATTTTCTTGAGGAAAACTTCTCAGGCATATAAATTGACAAGTTGTCAGGGCCAAGTGAATAAATCTTTTCATATTTTGTTTTTTTTTTCTTCGTCGTTCCACAAGAACCAATTGAAAAGTATAACACAAACAAGTTCAGGCGCCACTCAATTCAAACTCAAACCAAATAAACACACACACACTCAGACAGTAGACTTTACACACTATAAATGCGGCGTGTACAACGTGGCGTATACGTAACACGCACTCTATAAATAGTCGAAAATGTAATTACATTCGCATGCGGATTTGCGCTTGTTTCACTATATTCCATAATGTATCGCAATGATGTGATTGTATATAGGGTTTCTGAACTTTTAACCGCCCTTCTCGCAATTGCGTAACTATCATCCATTTGAGACTTGAGACCCGAGCAAAACTCACCATAATTGCCAGCAATGCTTAGGAATAGATAGACCATATTTAAGTTATAATAAATAGAAAACAAAATATAATTAATGCGAAAACAAAATATCAAAATTCAACTAAAGGGAAAATTAAAAAATAAAACTAAAATTGATAGGCGTGTTAGATGAGCGCCGCCTCGAGCTTCACATGTTCGACGTCTAATCGCGCTTCGAATACTACGGCCAGAAGGCAAAATATAAAAGTGAAACAATATGAAAAACAAAACAAGCAACGACAACGACGACAACAACAACAACAACGACGTCAACTACAACGACGTTTGACGTTGTCATTAACATGTTGCCTCTCACACTCTCAAGCCGGGCAAGAGACATTTCCAAACGTCAGAGATACAGACAGAGAGACACGGAGACGAAGAGACAGAGCAACATTAGACCCTTTGTGGCAAATGCACTTTCGCCACTGGTTGCATGCACCGTATAACCCAGTCAAGGTTGCTGCCTGATCTTTTGGTCATATATATAGCTAGTTTTCAGATTTCCATCATTTCTAATTTGTCAGCAGTTATAAAAGTCTTTTAAACCTCAACCCAAATTAAGACAGCTCACATTAAAAATGATATATATATATAGAAATATCAAGAACTAGAACACATACGTCTGTATGTTGTGTTGATTTTTTTTTTTATTTTTTTTTTGGCGGCCCGGCGCAGTGTTGATTCTTGATTCTTGTTTCTATTTGTTGCTCTGCTTACGGTTTGCATTGCAAATTTGCTGTTTGTTTGAAAATACAATATTTTGTGACACAATTGCAATTAAATATTCAGTGCAATTCCCATCGTATCGGTTGTTCAACTGTCTCTAGTGTCGCTTGTGTCTCTCGTGTCTCCTAATAATTGTTGCAAATATTTGCATATAGTTTTGATTGTATTGAGGTTTGCAAACAGTTTCAAATATGAGCATTACTTAAATAATATTTTTAGTGCATTTTAATGAGCATTTTTTTAAAAATTGTATTAGTTGTTTTTGTGGCTAAATAACAAATGCTTGAACTAAAATATTGACCTTGACTGGACGTGTGGTTGCTGTTGTTTTTGTGGGCATTTCTTAATTTATGTACCTATAAATATAGTTCAGGGCAAAGAATATATACACACACAAACACACACACATAGACATACAGTGGTATGTATGTAAATGTATGTATGTATGCTTTTACGTCATATTGGACGATTAGCTCCAAAACAAGAACAATAACACGCGACGACAGATGACAGACGACGAACGACAGACGACAGACGACAGAAACGGCGCACAAGAAAATAAAGGAACAAAAAATCAAAAATCAAACAAGCACCCCATATATATATAGTATGAATATATACATGTACATACGTATATCGTAAATAGTATAGTATAGCTAACGTATATGCTCAGTATGCAGATGAATATCACGATGTAGACTAGAAGACATAACATAAGGTGGCCTACAACACAACTCACAGGCGAAATGTATATAAATAAATGTATGTATGTATGCACAGATGTATGTGTATGTAAGAATGAATGTTCAACTGTATGTATACAATGCATTCAATGACAAGAACATACATAAAAAACTGTTCTTTATGTTTATGAATCGAAACAAGTGGAAGCACAACTCTGGCAACATGTTGCCAAGCGAATGTTGCCAGCTAATGTTGCCAACCGAACGGTCTGCTCATGAATGAATGATGAGAGACAGATAGCCAAACCGTAGACATTTTATTGTTACAACATCATTACCAATAACAGGTGCCATGCACACCAGAAATCTTGTCAATGCTGTGCCCGTGCAGACACTGCTGCGACTCAGTGTAGTTGTTGCTGTTGCTCCGCCTGCAATTAGGTCAATTTATTAGTTATAATCATATGGCATCAATGCTATGAAACCCATGTGATATTGATGTAGATTCTTGTTAATTGTATATCAATCGAGATTTCCATTAGCTTGATTTGCTTTGAAGTTTCGTTTACTTTAGAAACAGCCCACCTGAGTCATCTTCTTTGGCTGTCGAGCATGCTAATCAATGGAGCGTTGAAAGAGGCGGAACACAGCGCAAAATTGATTAGGAACATTACGTCTTGGGGTCTTGGGCTCTTGACGATTTTAGCACATTTCGTTAGAGCTACTATATATATATATTTATTTTTTTGTATATAAGTAATGAGTATGCGGATTCCAAACAAGTTATTATCGTCGTATAATGGAATGGACTAGTGCTGCTTGTAGACATAACTCGAATAGATTATTATTGCTTAGATTTTGCAGCTGCCTTTAGACTTTGAGACTTTGTACGGCAAGAGTTCATTGCAATTATTATGATGTGTATATGAAATTGTTGATATTTTGAAAATAGAAATCCCATTAACCCCCAGCTTTAGGCTTTCCCGCCTTGTCATAAATAACTTTGACACTATTGCGCAACGAATGAACCGAAAATTTCAATAGATTTGCCGCATTCAAATCTTATCAACGAATAGATAAACATACAAATATAATAATATATATTCCGCGATAAGATTAAATCGCAGTCATATGGCCCCGACTAGCTCTCATATGACGACTTATAGTACATCGGGTCTACGTGCTACTCTTGCAGTTTGTGCAGGTTCAATATTTGCGATTGCAGCATGACTAGAATCAGTTCCATACTAACTGAATTAATATGCATAAACAAAAATATCGCTCAAGTGGCATTCGATCAGAATGCTGCAGTTCCAAGTGCCTTAAATGTTGGGAAAATGCGTTTTTTTATCGCTTCTGATTGTTGGCAGTGTGGCATTAATGCCGGCATAGGTTTTCACTTTCTTTGCATTTTAATGGGCTGCCATAGATCATGGCTTTATTTATTTATAGCTCATTTGAATTTTGATTGATGTAACGGCATATAAACAAAGAAGAAGGGAGATAGACAGAAACAGAGAGAGAGAGAGAGAGAGAGATAGAAACAGAGAGCGAAAACCTGTTTCCTAGTTCACACGACGAGAGCAGCACACGCCCTGCGGCTAGATAAGATGACTATCCCAGACTCTCAGACATTATTAGCTGCAACCAAAGGCCAAGTTGTTCATAAAAAATCTAAACAAAATATTTAGAGATGCCAAAATATAAACGAATTCAAAATACTCTACATAGAATATGTAAAATAAATTTCAGATGAAATGAAATTTAAGTAGAATTGAATAGAAGAATTATTGGAAATAGCTGTAGTACCTTGGATATTTTTGTCTTTTTTAAGCTTAATTAAATGTAATTTTAAATAGCTACTAAACAGTTTGTATTAGATTGCAAAATATATGAAAATTATACAATGTTTATGACATTTTTCCAACAAGAATTTACTAAACAAATTTATTGCAGCTACAATTTCTCCAAATGCTTTACAAAGTCCATAGACTTTAGCTTTTAGTTAGGGTATAGCCATAGCTGTAAGTGGGCTAAACAATAGTCTATTGTGGTTCTAGTTGCCATAAGCAAATTCCCGTTGGATTTGTTATCGAATCGCTAATCATAACTATCGGCATTGCATTCAGAAACTGAGCTACCCCGAGGGGCTGCAGTTGAATATGGAAGAAAGATATATTATAATAATATTTCTCTTCGCGCTGGGCTGTAAATAAAATTTTCATAATTCACTGGGTACACGCGCAGTGTACGGGACAATGTGGATTCAATTAATCATGTTGGTGGTCAGCAAACGCTTCCTACCTTCATCCCAGGGATGATGCTGTGCCTGCTGTTCTGTGCGGGGTTTGCGTCCTTTTTTGCCACGTTTGCTGCCATTGTTGCTATTGTTGTTGTTGTTGTTGTTGTTGCTGTTGCTATTGGACTCCATTTGTTGGCCGAGTGTATATTACTTTGAGCTACAAAAAAAAAGCACGCGCGCGTAAATGGTATAACTAAATATAAGTACATATATTTTAGCTATGTTTTATGTTCGCACTCACACATACACACTCACTCTCTCACTCGCACTCACACTCACTCTTGCACTGAATGACGCACAGTCGCCACAAGTGACATTTGGCAAGCTAACACACTATAACACACTCACATTCACACTCACACTCGCACACCCGCACACTCACTCACACACACACACACACACACGCACAAACGCGTCGTCTTTGTTGTATTCGTTTATATTTTTTTTGTCGCTTTGATTACTTGGCAGATATAGTATCTATATCTATCTGCACACAAAATAAATATACATATATCTATAGATATATTTTCACATAGATTTATATATATATACGTCGCTCTATATATATTTATATATATAAATTTAAGATTTTCTCAAGTTATTTTTAATGCGGTGATTTAATTTTTTTGACACACACTGAAACACTTTTTTACTTGCGCTTTTCTTTTTTTAAGAAAAAAAAAAAGGTTTAAAATTATTTGAAAATTATTTCGAACTCATTTGAATTATTTTTTTTTAATTATTCTATTATATAGATTATATTCAATTGCCATTGCTTAGCGTGTTGCATTGTTTGAATGTTAACTTTTGAATAGTTAAATTGTAACTAACTTTTTTATATATATATTTTGTTGTATTCGAATGGGCAGTGAATGCCCCGCCGTTAGGTGCTGCTGTTGCTGCTCGTCAACTATTTGAATACTGGCCGAGTTTTGAGTGTGTGTTAGAGGGTTCGTTTTGTGTTTGTTGAGTATTTAGTACTTAAATGAGTTGAAAACTGAATGAAAATCGCGCACGGAAGTCCGCCCGCGTCCATGCGTCGTCGTTTTTTTAGCGGTTGCTGCTGTTGCTGTTGCTGCTGCTGCTGTTGCTGTTGCTGCTGTTACTGTTGCTGCTGCTGTTGTCGTCGTCGTCGTCGTCGATTGTCGTCGATCGTTTGCCGTGCCGAGCGCGACTAATGGCTAAATGGCAGCGACACTGGCGACTCTGGCTACTCTGTCGACTGTCGACTCTGCGGACGACTCTGTCTCCGTCTCCCCCTCCGTCTCTGTCTCCGTCTCCGTCGTCTGGGCATAGAGAGCCGTAGAGCTTTTTGGACTGCTGTCACACGCTCGTTTGTTGGATATTTTCATTTAGTTCGGCTGCTCAGCGTTTTTCATGGCGCTCGCGCTTGTAATTGGCCTTTTTATTTTTATTTTCATTTTCATGCTCATTTATTGTTCGTCGCGTTTTTGGAAACTGCAGTTTACTTATCACGGCTATAACTACATATACTATATGACTGTATAGTATTTTTAGATAGCGGCATTTGGTTCTCTGCCAGCAGTCGAGATAAACCCAATTCAAATTGAATTAAAGCGACTGTTAAAGTTTCAAACAAATCATCAACTTAGCTAAAAGAAAGAACAATTTATATACCATACCATATAAATTCATTGCAAAGTTTTTTATGCTTTATAATGTTGCGACTCGACAAGTTCAAGTCTGCACATAGAATCATGCAGAAAAAAGTGGCAAATGCTGCATGTTTTTGCATGTCAGACATGTTTATGCCAGCTGTGCATAAAAAGTGCCTTTGCCACGCCCCCATCCCTCGCAACAACTGCACAACAAAGTTCAATTGTGGGCGTTGCACTAGGCCTCATCAGACGCGCCCTTTGTGTTTGCGCCAGCAAATCTCTCAAGTGGCAGGTCAAGTTGATGTTGCTGCTGCTGCTGCTGCTTCTGTTTGCTGCTGCTGTTGCAGTTGCTGTTATTATTGTTGCTGTTGTTGATGTTGTTGTTGTTGTGGCTAGTGCTGCATCAAGTTCATTCCACTTGGCATTAAGCAGCGCCAGCGAAACATTTCAAGAATGCAGCGGACTCGGCACTGACAGTGAGTTCTAGCGGATTGCGGAGATCTGTTTATAGCTAGACGAACGGCATTTAAAATATCGCTGCTGCTGCTGCCACAGAGAGTGGCAGACAGACGGACAGACGAACAGACAGCCGGACAGATGGATAGGCGTACCATTAGAGCTGCCAACCTGTGCGCTAATTAAGAGCCAAGCTAAATGCCAGCTCAAGTTACGCATACGACCCATGGTACACATGGGTCTATGGATATTTCAGTACTTTCACATTTTGCCCAAACAATGAAGTTTGGCTATCATTAAGTAACCGAAAAAAAAAACAACAAAAACAATTAATCTAAGATTAAGTATGTTAGCTGGCGTGCCATTGATATTTGACCTTTGGCTGATAGTGTGCGTGATTATGTGCTAGCAAAATGGGGAGTGGGAGTGGGAGTGGGAGTGGAATTGAAAGAGGGGGTAAGCCTGAGACATGGGAGTGAGTGTGGCACTGTGGGTGGCGAAATGAGAAATGGGAAATGAGCGAGTGCTGAGCTCGTAAATACAGCAACATGGCAACACATATAAAAACATATATACATACAAACAATGGCATGATAAACAACAAAGTGTATAACAATAACTATAGTGGAAGCAACGTGCCACATAAACAACAACATGAACGACAACAACAACAACAACAACAACAACAACAATGAGAAGAACAAGCAGCACTCATTGTTATCAAACAGTAGTGAATAGTGGGTGCGTTTGAGGGAAGGGAAGGAGCAGAGGCAGGGATACCTACAATACGTTACGAACTGTGTCCTTATTGAGCGCGCACAAGTAAAGTTGATTGACAGGATATGGACGAACCGACTCTAGGCCGACTGTAGGCAGACAACTTAGTTTTGTGACTGCGACTGTGGCTGTGGCTGAGGCATTGACTATGACTAGTATATGTCTCTGTGGCTCTGGCAGTGGGCGGTGGGCGGTCGTTGGGTCGGTCGATTGGCATGCCGTTAATCGAACGCACACACGTGTGTGTCGGCAAAGTTATTCATTACACTTAGTGCAGCTGCTGGCCTGCCCCCGCATTGCCGTTAGGCATTTATCGATTTGCCTGCCGAATTGTATGAAACGGAAACGGTTCATGCATATTTCATCTTTTTTTTTATATTTCTCCTTTCTTTTTTAACTCACTTATATTGATTGTCGCAGTGCTGCACAGTTTCCAATTCATGTTTATGGACGCATATTAACCGGCACATGGATAATGGATAATTAACGAATTATGCATAGCATAGAACTGTGAATTTAAAATTATCCATATTATCTATTTGTTTGTTTAAATCGCAGAGAACACATCCGAAGGACAACGGCAATGGTCCGCGGGCAACGCGCCACGAATAGCGCCAACAACAGGACTGATTTGATAGGGTCTGTCTGGGTTTCTTTTAATTCCCATTACTGTGTAGCACTCAGAGCACTGACGCTGTTTTTGTTTATCGCTGCGTTGAGTTCTCATTCTCATACTCATTCTCATTCTCATTCCAATTGTTGTCGGTTTACGTTTTTGTTGTTGTTGATGTCGGCATTTCGCGTCACCAGGATGCGGCTGCCGTGCGGCAAAGCAAATCCATTGCAATGCCCCTAAAGGGGTTTATATTGTTGAGTCATGCGCAATGTACACAAGGTGCATGTCTTGGCTAAATTC
>JBANCZ010000931.1:8381-26809 GCA_037040025.1 Sphaerogastrella javana | reverse complement strand
CGAAAATTCTATACGTCCCCAAAAAACTAAACACAGGGTCCCTACTGTCGGGAAAGTCCCTACTGTTGGATATTTTATATATTAATTATTTTATATTTCAATTTATCTATGTTTAAATTTTGTAGTATTTATTCGCCACTCTAACATTATAACTTTATCTCTTTAATTCGATGCAGGTTGTTCCAAAGTCTATACGAAGAGCTCTCACCTGAAGGCGCATCAAAGGATACACACAGGTGAGTTCTTGTTGTTGTTGCTTATAGATAGTCTAAGTGCCACACTGACCCCACCCAGGCAGCGCCCACCTGGTTTTAGTTGTAGCAACTAAAGTGCTCAAGGCGCTACATATAAGATATACCGTTGTTTTGCTGCCCATCCTGAAGTTGTAGGCGTTATGGAACTTATTATTAAAAAAAAAAAAAAAAACACTGCGGCTGTTGATGAGCGTAGTTCGAATGCTGAACAGCTGCAACCAAAACAAAAAAAAAAAATTATGAGAAAATATCCAAAAAAAAAAAAAAGACTTTTGATTAATTCGCGCGCTCATATTTGTAGTTGCCAGTACATAATTTGCCAAGAGCTTGCAGCGCCTTGCAATGTTTTTTTTTCTCTGTGCAATTTTTTGGGCGCACATAAAAAACCACAAAAATCGTGATTTGTATAGTTTGTTGTAGTTTTTTTCTGCTGCTGCTGCTGTTGTTGTTGTTGATGTTGTTGTTGCATTTGTGGTCAGCTACAGTGGCGCATTGCAACATCAGCAGCAGCAGCGGCTAAAAAAAAAACCTACAATCGCCAATCGCCAACGCCATCAGCTGGGCGCACGTTTTGGCCTGCATTTCCTTCTTGCTCAGATTACACTTGACGTTCTTTTTTTCCTTCATCATCATCATCTTCGTCTTCTTCTTCTTCACCTTCTTCTTCTCCCTCTTCCTCTTCGTCTTCGTCTTCAACCTCCTCTTTTGTTTTTCCTTTTTCTGTATGTTTTAGTCAGACTCTGGCCAAAGCTTGATGTTGATCACCTGTCCACTCGTTTTATGGGCCACACGTTTTATGCGTCCACCTGAAACTCCCTGCGATTTCGCCTACTTTCAACTCTCGACCCAGCCCCAAAAAACAAAAAAAGCCAATGACGTCGTCTCTCGATTCTCAAATCTCAACTCTCCACTTTCAGCTCTCAGCTCTCGGCCTGCTCCTTTAGTGTTTTATTAATCGCACATGACCAGCTGATTTATGCTCTATATCAAGAGGCTGCACTAAAAAATATACATTTTATTACGATGATTTTGCGCTGCGCTGATTTTCACTTAACTGATAAACTTAACGCCCAGCTAAAAACAAAACAAAAAACCGCTAAAAAAGTAAAATTACATCACAAACGATAGCCAGAAGAAGCTGCAGGTGCGAGAGAGCTGCAGGAAAGAGTAGGAGATAGAGAGAGAACGAGAGAACGAGCAGACAGAGAGGGAGAGAGAGAGCGAGAAAGGGAGAAAGGGAGAGTAAAAGAGATAGAGAGCGATGGAGCGCTAGAGCGGGCTGATTAGGGGAGCAGAAGAGTCCCTTAAAGAGAAATGAGAGATGAAGAAAGGGAGCGACGGAAAACAAATGTACTTCATTGACTAAAAGAGAGAGAAAGATAGAGAGAGAGAGAGAGAAAGAGATAGTGAGAGGGATAGAAAATTGATAATGGTGTTAGAAGAGAGCCTTAGAACATAGGACTTAGACCAATTCTCTCCCTCTTAGCCGAGTGAATCAGAAAACAATCTGAACTGATGGAGAGTGAAGTAGTTGGATAGAGAGAGATAGCATATTATATGCATAATTAAAAATTCCATTTAATAGAAAGCGTTTGATGTAATATGATGTAATCATATACATAATTCCGCCTAACACTAAATCAATCAATCTATTCATTCAGAATTTCACTGTTGTGGCCATATATTCACACTGTGCTACCAATAATTTATCTAAACAATGATCAAAACAAACATCTAGTCTTGGCTTGTTTTTAAATTATTCATAGTTTAGCATGAAATGCGGAAATTCGTAATGCTATGCCTAGTTCTAAGCTTAAACTAGAACAGACCCAGGGCAAAAGCTATAAATCTAGTAAGCTGATTTAATATATCCACCATGGGCCCAGGGCCAACACGAAAGCCATAGAAATCTGCATCCTTCTTGTTTTTGGGGGCAAATCTCTTGGGTTTGGCGATTTTCGCATTGGCTTTTCGAGTGGTAACAAACATTTGTGGCTACCGTCTGATGGCTGTCCGCTTGTTTGACTTTTGGCTTAGTTAACATCGCCTCGTCTCGCACACCCAACACACCCAGATAATTTCCATGCAATTTTGAAGCTGCGGCATTTGATGGCGCCAGACACCAGGTGAGTGTTGTCTCTGCTGATTAGCAGCAAGCTTTATATGGTAGCCATATCTCTAACTCCACCTGATGTATGTACATATTCTGTTTGCCACTGTGACTGAATATACATACACACAATTTGTTTAAATATTTGCCAATGCTGGCAGTTCTGCTTCAAGCAGAGCGTACGAATGTGTCTAAGCATGCTCAATGTTCAATTTCATTTCGTTTTTGTTTCATTTCGTTTTGTTTTGTTTCTCTTGTTAGATTTCAAATTTATACTCACCTTATAAATTGAGTACACAAAAGGGACTATAAAATAAGCCGAATATGCATGTGTTTGTGTGTGTGTGTGTGTGTAATTCGTCAGTCTGTTTCAATGCAGAAGTGCATCGAACAATATACACACACACACACACACACACGCATATGCTGGTCCGATAGTCCCGTTCATTAGATTGGCGCACTTGAGAGAGCACTGTGAGAGAGCGCTTCATTCGTCTTCACACGAACGTATGTATGTGTGAGTGTGTGCGACTACTCATCGCTCTCTATGCATACGAACGCATGCGACTGCGTATCGTTGCACTCTCAGTGCCGCTCTCTCATTTTTGGCCTACGTGCGACTGCGCATCGTTGCTTGCTTCAATCTCTCTCTCTCTCTCTCTCTCTCTCTGTCTGTCTCCTTTGTTCTATGTTCTATTGCGCGCGCTCTCCTACACTTTAAGCACAGAGGCCGTCGATTTCGTTTACTTTCACACTTTAGCATGGAGTGCAGCATACTTACAAACGGCTATGGCCGTTCTGTTTTTGCACAGTATTAAACATGCGAATGCACGCTGTCTCTTTCTATCCCTTGTTTCTTAGGCTCAAACATCATTTTCGCTATTTTTCTCATGTGCTTTGAGCACTGTGCCTTGTTTCTGCTTCCAAAGCAAAATAAAGCAAACAACGGCACCTTACAATGGACATAAAACGAAATGTTATGCGCAAAATTGGAAATGCATGTACCGAAATTACTAAACACATTGTACTTCCAAGTCGGGCATCTACCCTACTGTTGCGTTTAGTTTATTTGGGCTTTTTGTTATTTATCTGTACGCAACGATTAGAAAATCGACAGCTAAACTAATCTTTATGCAGCCAACGAACGCATAAATTTCACATGCCACACAGACCCTAGGTGTTTGCCATGCAACAACAACAACAACAACCGCAACAAAGACTGGAAAACTGGAAGCGAAGCAGTGTATGGAGTGGGAATGACTGTGTGCAATGAATGTGGACGTAGATTGCCCACCGGCTGGGCTTATTTTGTACTGATTTGTTTGCTAATATGTTCGCGCTGCCATAAATTAGTTTGATTTCTCATATCCAGAGAGCAGAGAGATAGAGGGAGCGAGAAGAGGAGAGGAGAGGAGAGGAGAGCGGAGAGAGCATTGGGATGCAGATTGTCTGGCCTGAGGCTAGACTTGTCTTCGAGCTTGTTTTGGGCACTCGAAGCTTCAATCTAACCCATAAATATGAGTGTATATGCGAGTGTTTGTGTGTGTGTGTGTGTGCAGCATACATATTGTTAGTGCATGTTGCGCTTATCTCTCGCTCTCTGTACGCTGAAAATTATGAAGTAATTTCGTCTGGCTTATCGCATTGCGTTCATCGCACATTACAAAACAACATTTACATAACTTTGTTTGTTGTTTACCCGGGGCCAGGTCTGGCCACAGACACAGCTAGAGCCACAGCCACAGCCACAGCCCCAAACCAGAGCTTTATCCCCCCCATACAGATATTGCTATAGTCATAGCTATATATACATACAGATATACATATATAAACTATAGCTGCTAAACCCCTAACTTTGTTTCTCGATGCTGATCTTTGTTTTAGTTACGAGCGATTTCAATTTTTTTTTTTGCCATTGCCAAATGATATTCCCACGAGTGAGCCAAATCTGATTGTTGTTGTTGTTTGTTGCTTTTTGTTGTTGACTTTTTGTTGGTTTTTTGTTGTTACTAGAGATTCTATTGGGCAGTTTGTGTGTCATGACTCACCCGCTATAAAGCCCAGCCATTTATCAATGTTTTTGAACAGATTTTTTTTTTTGGCAATGTAGTAAAGCTTCTTACACACATGAGTGTGTGTGTGTGAATGATTGTATTTGAGTGTGTATGTGTGTGTGTGCTTGTAAGTGTCGATAGGTAAATTTTATAAAAAAAAATTTTTTTTTTATGATTATGTTCAGTCATCTCTAGGCACTTAAATTCATTAAAAGAGATCTAAATAAACCAATAAGTCACGCCACGAGTCGACCATATTGAGTTTCGATTCAAAAATCCTACAAAAGTGTCAGCTGAGTGCCACTCCAAAAGAGATAGAAACAGAGAGAAAGAGAGAGAGTGAGACAGCAATCTCAAGAGGCATTTCAACCTAAAAAACATACTCCAACAACAACATCATCATCATAATGTCTATGGGCTGTGAAAAGGGTCTCAGGGATTTCAGTCATCGGTTTTGAATAGCTCGGTTATGCGAGTTTCTTACAATCAAAAATGTGTGAAGAAGAATTCAATTTAAATACTTAATACTCTACAATCCACAATACAATTGATACATAGCACAAGGTTAGCTTTATTAGAAGCTATAATAATTCGATCCATACTAAAGATTATTATTATAATTACGGTCATGTGAATAATACTGGTTAAACTTATTTATGCGCTTGATTCGAATTGAGTCAAATCAAGTCGAGTGTACCTGCGTGTAACATACTATACATAATATAATCCCCTAAAATGTCAAGTTCAGTCAGATTCCAAAAAAAAACCGCAATAATTATTTCATTCAATTTCAATTTCAAATTTCAATTTGAACACGAATGTTTATGTTTATGTTTATGTTAATGTTTGTCTAATGTTACCAACACGATGATAGCTATAGCCAAGAAATTTATATATATAAAACAATAACAACTTCTGCGCACAGTTGGGGCGAATTAGTCATAGAGCAGCGGGTTTTTTTTTCGGTATTTTTGGGGCACCAGCCGATCGCATTTTCGTTTGTAGATCATGTCGATCATGCCGAAAGCTGAGAGCTGAACTGAGCCAAAAGTCACTTGCAAATGTTTGTTATTGTGTCGTATGTTGTCTATGTTGTGGTTGTTGTAGTTGTTGTTTGTCGTCCGACTTTACTGTTGTTCGTAATGAGGCATCGTTGTTAGCGGCAAGTCGTGTGCCAGACTTAAATCGAATCCAAAACCAAATCATATAAAAAAATACCAAAAAAAAATCGCTAAGGCACTTGCTCCAGCTGCCGTTCATTTCATGTCATCGTCACAGTCACAGTTGCAATAACAGTCGCAGTAGCAATCACAGTCACAGTTTGCAATTGCAGTAGCAATCACAGTCATCGTCATGTTGTAGTTAGTATTATTGTTGTTGTTGCAATTGTTATTGTTGTTGCATGGAAAATTCAATGAAAATGTTAATTTGTGCATGGGGCACGAGCATAAGTACATTCAGTAGCTTCACCATTGAAATGAGTTGCAACTGACTCGTATATCGCTTACATCGATGTCTCTGTTTGATGTGTCTATAAGGCATAAAGTACTGTAGCATCTATAGAAGAACACTAGCTAACAAAATTAATGCGCTATTGTTTGGCAGAGGCAGTAAACAAAATCCAATAAAGCTGATACACAATTTACAATGTAATATAGTGGTTAAAAAATAGTCTGTATATATATATATATATAAATACAAAAATAAATAAAAGTTTAGAATAGTTGTATACCCTGTATAATGCAAATCTATAAAGAAAAAGAAAAAAGTAAATTAATATGTGTTTATACATATGTTAAATATATTCTAATAGATGTGAAATTTGATTTACGATATGATAACCCAATGATAAGTTTCATCTTGGCGGGCAGGCGAAATTTTTTTCGTGGCCCTGGTTTATACCGTGTTTCTTTACAGGCAAAGGCAAAATAATATGCATACATATTTAGTATATATTAAAGTATGAATTAAAATTTATCTTACAATACAATCAATCAATGAATTACTTTAGTTTAAAAAAGTTTTGCAGCCTTGTGTATAAATTTTTTATCATCTCACTCACTGCGTCTCTCTCACTCCCTCTCTCTCTATCTCACAATTCGTCTCTGTGCGTTTGCTTTAACACTATGCGCTTGTGTGTGTGAGTGATTTGTGAATTTGCCATTCAAACAGAAAAGACAAAGACAATAAAATAAAACACTAAATTTATCATAAATTTCTTATTACAATCGCTTTATATTAATTCAATTTATTTGAATTTCCTGACATAGTCCGTATTATTGAGTACTTGATTTATTTTTAATAATTTTATGATATGCGCAACTGCTCTCAATGGACGCGCAGATCAAACTATTCAGTTTTTCGTCTCTTCTTTGTGCCTCTTGGGCTCGCTCTCTCCCTTTTACTCTGCCTTTCGCATTTTGTCGCGTCTTCTTTAGGTTCGGCTATTCCTCTTCCTCAATATTTTGTTCGCCTATTCCTTGAGCACTCGCTCTGCTGTTGTCGTTGTGCTGCACTGAGAGAAAAAGTTGTATATTTTAATTTCTATTATTGAGGGATAAAAGTCGCAAAATAGAATTTGTGGGACAGTATAGTATTTTTGGAGCAGAATAGTATTTCCAGTGTGATATGGTTTTTCATAGCTGTATAGTACTTTTGATGCTGTATAGTTTTATCGATGATCGATTTCGATAATTAGTATCGATAATCGATATTGTGAATTAGTAATTGATTATGGGTAATTGATATATCGGTAATAATATTTCACGGAATCGACTGTGCTTCTCATCCTGAACTGAAGAATATATATACTCTGTGGAGTCTGCCACGCCTCCTTCTGCCTGTTACACACAAATTGACTTCGCACAGTGTTAATAAACCCTTATGTGTGTTTTAAACATAGTGTCTAATAAACAAATCAAAATACTAATCACCTTTTCACACATTTCTGCTAATTACAGGTGAAAAGCCCTACACCTGCCAGTGGCCCGAGTGCGAGTGGCGTTTCGCTCGATCCGACGAACTCACCAGACATTATCGCAAACATACGGGCGCCAAGCCCTTCAAGTGCATCGTGTGCGAGCGAAGTTTTGCTCGCAGCGATCATTTGGCGCTGCACATGAAGCGCCATCTGCCGAAGAACAAATGAGAGCGGGGGCGCAGGCGTGAGAGGGGGCAGAGAGAACCAGCGGCAGGAGCAGCAGCAGCACTGGCTACAAATCAACTATATCAGAATCCAAAGGACTTTAGTTAAGCTTAATTAAAAAAAAAAAATGAAAGCATTGTTTTTAGTATAGTAAATGGTTACTACTACTTTATATGATAATCGATTGATTAATTAATCGATTCATCGAATCACCTGAATACTAATTAGTGTATTAAACATAAAGAGTTGAAAGCTTCAAATCACTCGGAGTTTCGGAATTAAAGCTTTTTTAACTACCAATAGTGCCTCAGTTAAAGCTGAATTGTGTGCCTATACTATATACATATATACATAAACATATATCTACAACTATAACGTTTTGAATACACCTATATCCAAAACTCCAACTAAAATTAAGTAAATGAAATTTTCCACCTGCTTAACTATACATAATTTAATACAAACACTTACTCTAAATAAGCACAATGCAAACTAATTGTAAACACAAACAAAACTTAGTACAGTTCTTGAGATCCAATTGTTCCAATTGCTGTGTCTCTATCTCTCTCTATGCCTGAGAGCCCCGTGTATTAAAGTGCATATAGTACATACCTATATATATAGTATATATTTCTTTAGAACATAATACTAAATATCTATACTCGTATGTTTAAGTTGTAGGACAACATTTTCACCATGTGTCATTATAAAATTGTCGCCTAGTTTCGTTTTTTATTTTTTAATATTTTGTTATTTTTTAATTTTTTATTATGTATAGTTTTTTCGCCCTTAGCCATAACGTAAATTGTTTAGTGTTTAGTCTATAATCTGATGATATAACCACCAGTGTATCAGTCGATATATATAGCTTAGTTAGCGTATTATCAATGTATATGTATACCTTAATATATATTATATATATTATAAATTATATGTGTATGTATGTGTCTCTATATCGTTTCTAAACACCAAAAAGTGCTGGCACAAAATCAATCAAATAATAATTAAATCAAATAAAATGTTTTTGAAAAAAAAAATAGCTTAAACTTTTCAATTATTTATATTCATGACAAATTCCTGAAAAAAATCACATGGAAATTGCCTCGTTTTTCCGCAGGTCTATCAATAATTCACTGTGTGTATGGGTATGGAATTTCTGTATTTTATATTTACGACAATTATACGATTATTAACATTTCCCAATTACGTGCTTGGAAATTGGAAATACGAAATTTTTCATCGGGCATTAGTCTAATAGATTTTACCCAATTTGGCAGATAGTTCGAGAAAACTCGACACGTTAACAGTAAACAGTTAACATTAACCTTAACAGTTATGTTACTAAAAGAATCCCATATGTTTATTATTATTATAAACATATTTACATAAATGATATAAATACACATCAAATTTATGAGCTACATTTATTACAATTCGATCGAGCACCGATTCGATCGTTCGATAACATATGTATGTATGTCTACATGTATGTAACATATGTATGTCTATACGTATGTCTATATGTACATATACCCATATCTCTGTCTACATCTATATCTGTGTCTATGTCTATGTCCATGTCTATGTTATTCAATTGATTTTTGTTGTTATTGCTCTGATCGTTATCAAAATATTTTGTACACGATACAAAACATGTCGCATGTTGTTGCTGCTTAAAAAATCGTTTGAAAAATAATCAAAATAATCATTTCAATTGCATTTTTTTTTTGTTATTCATTTTCCATTTCTAACTTGAATTTCGTATAGTTTTTATTTTTGTTTTTTTGAAGCGTCATGCTGTTTTGATAGCGGCGATAAAATTGTTGTCGTTTGTCGTTGGAAATTATAGAAATGTTTGATTTTATTTTTATGATGCTCATTTTATTGATGTATATACATACGTATGTATGCACATTTGTATGTACGTATGTATGTACTTATTGAAAATGATCTAGTTCATTTGTCAAGTGCTCTGACACATGTTAAACAACTAATTTGGGATGCGATGATGCTTGAATATTATGCAGCATCATAGCTCTAGGAATTATCGATAAATTGAAGACGCTTGACTCAGAGAGAAAGAGAGAGAGAGCGAAAGAAAGAGAGCAGTTGAAAGAGAGAGATGTATAGAGAAAGGGAAAGAGAGAGTTAGAAAGATTTAGTGTTGCGACTCAAGGCTTGCCACATATGTTGCATGAGTGTATGTATGTATGTATGTACGTATGTACCCATGTATGTTCCTATGTATGTATGTATATACCTATTTATGTATGTGAGTTTGTATGTATACATGCATGAACTTGCCCCAGCATCCATCAAACTCTTCAGGTACAATAACACGTGGGCGTTAGGGCTCAGTTGAGTTGCCTCGACCCGCTCTACCCACTCTATATATATATATCAGCCTCCTCATCTGTGACTCTGATCTGGTCTGGTCTGGTCTGGTATCGCTGTGCTCTCTGTCTCTGTCTCTCTGTCAGTCAGTCTGCCTGTCTGTCTGTCCGTCTGTCCGTCCGTGGAGTATCTTCAATTGTTGTGCGTTGCGCTGATTAATCATGTTACCACTGACAGCTCAACTTTGCGTTCAAGCTGCTTATTAAATTGGCTTAAGATTGCTAGATAAACGTAATAAAGCAACGCACAGCAACCACACAGATATAGCTATATATCTCCATAATATATATACATATAAATATTCATTCATATATGTAAGTGCACAGTGAGTACGTGTAGGTATGAGGACCCCACAAATTGATAAATGCACAAATCACAGTGCGCACTCATACCACATTCAGTGTGGTTTGCACCCACTTGAAAGTTATATAGATATATATATCGGAAAGGCAAAAAATCAGAAAAAAAAAGAACGCGTTTCATATGAAATTGATGCGATTTCAGTCAGATCGCGTGTGTGACTCTGACTGATATCTCTTATTATTTCAATTAATTTGTGCGCTTTGTGTTGTGCTTATTCATTTAAAATACTCACACTCACACACTCGCACTCACCCGTTCAATTAAAGCCGAATTATGCATACAAATACATTGTATACGAGTCCCCAAGTGGGCGTAATGCTCATTATGCCAATCTGTTTAATGTGTCAGTAGATCACTTAATATATATATAATATATACACAGATTTATACATATAGTGCATATAGTACGTATAGCTGCAGATAAGTATCTCTAATGTGCGATTATATAGGAAGTCATTAAATACTGCAATGAATATCTTAATGATGACTTGAGCTACTTTATTGTTCTAATTCTACTATAACTTTATAGAAGAATGCGCAAAGTCAAATTGATTTATAAATTACGATTTATAAATTATATGATTTTCTATTTGAATCATTTCTAAAATTATATAAATTCTATAATATCATAATAGAAAAATTCGCAAATATATTATAGCATTTAAAATTGTTTTATATAATAACATTAATAATTTTTATATATAAATTAATAATACAAACAGAAAGACAATGATATATAAAATTTATAGAAATTAAAAAATACATTTCAGTGATTATTTTATTGAAATACCCTTTGCGTTAATTTTAACATGGACCCGTCCTTATGAAACACCCTCTACACACATACACACAGATGCATACATACCTACGCTCTCTCAAACTCACGTTCTCTCTCCCTCTCTCTATTCTCTTTATCAAAATGCGCTCTCTCAAAATGCACTCTCACAAAATGAACGGTCTCTCAATATTATCGCTATTTTTGCTTAGATTTTTGACTTTGCTTTCGTACTGCGTATCACAATGTGATCCCCGTTACTTCACATGTGCAAAAGAAAAAAACGAACAAACAAAGCAACGCACTTGAAATACCCTTGTATTCCGAAGTATGGCGTAGCTGTCTAATAGAGCATTCCAAGTGCATGAGAATCGCAATATAGATTTCATTTGCAGAGCAGTGGACAAAACAAGGCAGATGAGAAATAGAAAAGAATATGAAAATTCTGGCACAATTCTGTACAATGGATGATTGGAAATACCCTGTATAAAATATGCATTATATTGCTTAAGATTTAATTAAATATGTGAAATTACTTAACAATAAGAAAAAAAATTAAATGGATATCATTGCTAATTGTTTATGTACTTATAATTTAATTTAATTTTATAATATTATATTATATAAATGCAGTTTATTCGATGGCTGGCGGTTAAGTGCATACTACCCTTCCTTCATTGCATTGAATTCTAGATCATAGAGCTGAACAAATTTGACAAGAATAACAGAGACAAAAGAGACGACAGAACAGTAATAGCAATTGCGCATATTTTGCTATACGCCTTGCACTATTCCTTCTCTTCTTCCATTCCACAGCAACCAAAGCAAAAACAGAATCAAAACAAAAATCCATTAACAGCGCATTACATTCGAAGTCGCATTTATGGCACATTGTAATACAGAAAATGTTATGTTAACGCACTGTTAAGCTGCTAACACGAGTAACTTAACAGATCTCTGTATGCTGATAGTCGTTATAATTTATAATGTAAACTGAAACTTTTATAACCGAATAGATATTTTAAAGAAAGGTACTAGTCGAACATGCTTGATTAAAACGCCAACTATGCATAATTTGATTTGATTATTATATTTTTAACATTTGCTTATTTCTTTTATCATGATTATTTAAAATAAGTTCATTTATTCATTGGTTGATTTGTTGCGCTCGCTTGAATGACTTCATTAAAGCTCGTTCCGCATTCAGAAATCGGTTGCGCTTCAGGCTTTGCTTATCGCATTGGGAATGCGAGCGAGTATTATATGTATGTATGTGTGATGTAGGGTGACAACCCTGCCATATTAAATCTAAAATGTAATTATAATTCAACAAGCTCTATTAAACGCTTGAACGCCGTCTTGGCCAACAGGAACTCAGCACTCCTTTTTGACCAACTTCTGAAGCTTCCGCTAAAGACAACTTTTACTTTCATGCAGACAGCGCCAAGAGTCCAGTTGCAGCTGGCCAGAAAGAGACACAAGGACAGAAGGACAGAAAGACAGAGCAAGAGCAACACCCACAACTCAGGTAGACAACCCACACACACAAACAAACACTGGCTACATGCCACATGCTACATGCCACAGTCGCTGCCACAAACAAGCGGGTTCATCCATTTCAGAGCCAGCTGGAACACATGAAACATAGTCACATAAAGCGCCCATTAGCAAATCAAAGTGTGGTGCGGGGGGACGGAGGGGAGGTTCAGCACTCGTGTCGTGTTGTCTTCTCTGTGTGTGTGTGTGTGTGTGTGTGTGTGTGTGTGTGTGTGTGACTGTCAGATTGACAGAGGGGCGCAGCCGCAGGCGACGACACAAGCTCAAAGCCTGCCACCAGAAACAGGAACTATCCGCGCGAGCGATGCTAACTGGCAAACAGAGGAGTATAGTCGGAGGAGTAGAGTCGGAGAAGTAGAGCCGGAGGAGGGGATAAGCGTGTTGCAGCAACTATTTTGCATAGACGTTGCACATAAACAACACTGACTAAAAACGGCGACAACTATAATTAAGCTTAATTGCTGTTTAATGCGAACCACACAGAGACACAGGAAAACAGACAACGACACGGACACCGAGACCAAAGCGAGAGACAAGAGACGGAATCATAGTTGGAGTTGGAGTTGTAGTTGGAGTTGAGCCACTTGCTTAGTTCCTTGTGATCATATAGTAGTATATGTTTATACATATATCTTTTATAATTTATCATACGCCCACGCAGCATCGAGAGCAAGTGCTAGACATTTCGTACATCTGTGCGCCTTGGCATTTAATCTTAATTCAATTATACCCATAAACAGTTCCACTAACTATGGACTAGAAATTGAAGTTGTGTACCAGGTGTATTGCCTTATCGTTATTCCTTCGTTATTCTTTATCTATATTTCAATTGCAGAGTGTGGAGTAAATTAATTAGCAATTAAAAATGCAGGCTATACTGGATCTAATCTCGGATAGAAAACACTCGTAATTCATATTTATAAATAGACAAACATTATTCAAGGTGTCCGAGCAAGTACGAGAACCGTAAATTAAATCAAAATTCAAAATGAAAACGATATGGTTAGAATTTATAACGAAAAAAAGGTAAAGAATAAATAAATAAGTGAAAAAAGTGAGTCTGAATGAAACTAGAGCCTAGACGAAGTGTGAATGCACTTCTTGAGGCACATGAGAGACTAAAGAAATATAGAATATTCAGGATTGTAAAATAGCTTATAAACATATTTATTGCTATTATATATACCTAATATGGAGACCTAATATAGAGACCTGATATAGAGACATAAAAGATACCCATTTAAAAAAATCGTTGTTTCAATTCTATGTATTGTTAGACCCTGTGTTTAGTAATTTAATCGGTTCTGGTAAGTGTGTGCGTTTGTTGAGAGTGAGAAAAGAGAACCCATTTGGTCTGTGGCCGCCCACAAATTTGACGTGGAGTCGTTTTCAGACCTCGACAACAACAGCCCCGCGATTAAAGGCAGTTGGGGGTTGTTGCAACTATAGCAACTAACAGCCGGCGTGTGACTCAATAACCCAATGCGCATGCGCCCAGCTGCAGTTGATCGATCCGCAACGATTCGACCGATTTTGAACGATCCAACGATTCGACGAATCCAACCTATACAACAGATTCAAACGAATCAAACGATCCAAACGATTGGCGACCCAGTGGCGACTGACGACTGCGCTCATTTGGCAATGAACTTTTCCGATATCGAAATATATGTAAGTATATACATATAATACATATATTCATGTATGTGTTATATGTATGTGTTTCTCTGTGAATGTGTGTATGGGCTAAAAGTCAGATAGAGATAAATAAATCGAGCGTGGCGCTGACGTTGGCAATTTGACTTTGAACTCGGTCAAGTCGAGACACATTTGAAGCTGTTTGCATATTTAATTGAACACCTACAACAGCAATCACAATAACTACTACTACTACTACTAGTACAACAGCGAAAATAATAACAACAACGAACTATAACAATAATAATAACAACAACAACAACAAACGTTGGCAAACAAATGGTTTGCAGCTGGGGTTGCCATATAATAATAAGCATTATAATCAGGCGCAAAAGGCTCAATAGGCCAATTGGCTGCCGGCCAAGTAAATGTACAGTTACTTTGTCAAAGCGTAAAGTCGTGCCTGACAAAATAATGACCATTTATGCATAAACCTATGGCCTTTCTTGCCAAAACTCATTAAAAACCTTAGCCTAAAGACAACGAAACCCCTGCAAAAAAAAGTACCTCCTACGTCAGCTTTACACTTTATACTGAACTAGAACAAATGCAGTTACAGTTATCGATAAATCGATGACAGCCGGGCATCTAACAAACATGTTCATAAAATACTAAACATTAAAATATTTATTATCCGTTTGATTGAGTAATATTTGATGTGAAAATGAATGATTGTTATTTTTAATTGGTTTTTATAGAATAAATTTCGTAGGGTTGTGTTATGATAAAAATAAAAATACCGGATCAATATTTCATTGTGTTTTTTGCCACAATATGAAATAATGAGTAGTCATAGAATTTTGCTCATTCCCTTCATTAGACTGGACCGAGTCGCACGATAATTATCTAATTCGGAAAAGTATGTAAGCATTTTTTTTTAAATTTTGAATATTGTTTAATAGGATTATCTATCAACAGATATGGAACTTCGTCGCAGCGAGCGCCTACGTCAGAAACGTGAGGCAAAGACTGTACCAGAAGAGGTTCGACTGGAGCCGCTGCACCCTCAGGATAATGTGTACGAAGAAATAACAAGCGCTAGCTTAAGCAGTAGAGTGGATGCAGTAGGTCACGCACGTATGGTCCGCGAAGTGATAAATGAAGAACTCCGTCGTTATCATGTTGATCTCAACCGAGAGAGAGAGAATAATGGCGGCCACGACAGACCTAATGCCGCACGTGCTGTTCTTGGCAGATATGAGCGTAAATTGATCTGGGATTTTCTTGCAAACATTGGCATAGCCGTGTCGCCGTCTTTGCTAGAACTTGCGAAGCGAAATCCTATAAAGGGCGCGCACAAACTATTGCGCATCTTAAAATATTTGTACGGACGTCCTTAAATGTACCAAATTTAATAAACTGAAACTGGACTCGGAGCACGGCTCTACAAAATCTGTCTACCTACAGATTATTTGACCACCGTGATATAGTTGTTATTATTTGATGGGATTCTGATTCCGATTTCGACCTGTTTCCCTGACTGCTCCTCTGTATGGACCCATATCCGTCTGTATGAACACTTCGATCTCGGAAACTAAGAGCTACGGTGATTTGAGTATAACTTAAAATAGCGTAAATGTAGAACATTGTAGAACATATAGTATAAAATAAATGTATCTTGGACCATTTCATCTAATTGTTTGTATGCATGGCCATAATTCCACACTAATTATGGCAATAACAGGTGCAATTTTAAACATATAAGATACAGTTTTTGTAAACATATGCATATTATCAACATGCATCTAATTGATTCATTAAGGCATAGCCTGTAGTAACAAATCGTCATAAAAAAAAGCAATTTTGTAGCTAGAACATAACATTAAACGCATACTTTCATATCGATTACATTTAATATCGATTATGTGCGTGTTTATTAACGATGATTTCACCGTATGACAAAAATACTACATCAACATAGCATCGAGTTAGTTATAATATAAAATACCGTAGAGACTATTCATTATAAGTATGTTCTTCATTGCCTCATTTGGACTCGACTGAGTAGCATAATAGTTTCCTGATTCGGAAAAGCAGATAATCAGGTAAATAGTTGCTGAAATCTAGAAAAATGTTTACGAGCAATACTTATTGGCAGCTATGGGGATACCGCATAGTAATCGCTATCGTCGGAGATGTGTGACACAGGCTTCAACGGATCAGTATCGCCCGGTTAACAAATGGGCAGGTCAGTCATTTCAAGGACGTGAGACCCAACGTGAAACCCAAGATGATAATCAACGTGAAAGCTGTGATAACTCAAGCCCTAATATGGAAGTCCAAAGTGGGGATTTTCGTGCACAAAATCTTGCGCGTTTGCTTAGCTTACATAAAAGACATTATAATAATATTAACATCAACCATGGCCAATTCATATCAACGTATTCCAACGATCGAAGTTTTCCCACTCCCGAAAGCAGATTGGTCTGGGAAATTCTCCAAAGCATTGCCGAGACCTTGACGCCGTCTTTGCGGAAGCAGATGAGGCGGAATCCCGTCCAGGGCGCTCGGAAACTATTTAATATTTTTAAAAATATGTACCTTCATTCCTAAACGAATCACAAATTAAATACTAACAGCCGAGAGGCGCCCTACAATTTCCTGTGTACACCCCCTCTTCATTTTAAACAGCCTACCTGTAGCTTTTTCTATACAAGTCCGCTCTCCCCGCAAGTCCGCTCACCCCACAAATCCGCTCTCCCCGCAAGTCTGCTCTCCCCGCAATTCCGCTCTCCCCGCAAGTCTGCTCTCGGCGTCCGCTGGATGCACCTTGTCTGCTGGATGCACATTGGCATGATTAATTGACCGGCACGCGTTGGCGATGCCAATCGACTGAACGCAGTGACAAAAATCAATGCACTGCAAATGTGTGAGACGCTGTCCTGATGCCTGCCTGTTGCCTGCCTCCTGTTGCAAGTGTGGCAAGTCGAAGGTTGCAGCAGCAGCAACAACGTGTGAGTTACTCAGAAATACCACGGCTCATAAATCTTCAGTCTCTTCGATCAGAGCCAGATCAAAACTCGGTTCAACTTTGTGTGTGCATGTGTCATTTGTGCAACCTGTGCCCACGCAGAGAACAGATCCCAGAGAAAAAGGGAGAGAGAGAGAGAGAGAGCTTATCAGTTGCAAACTATCGCTAGCCAAGACAATTCTTCTTCAGAATGTAATGTGTAATGAAACGGAAGCAGCCGACTATCAATCTCAATTAAATTGATTGCTTCTGAACGCAGCTACCCTACGGACATATGGACAGACTGACACACAGTATACACAGAAAAGAGGGAAGATCATAGAATGACACATTCACACATACAGAGGCAATATGTTCAAGCTATCTCAATACTCACGTTCTTTCTTTCTTTCATTCCCGCTCACTTAAATTGCTCTCTCTCTCTCTCAGTTTCGGCACTGCTTTGGCTGATTTTGTTTTGATTTTTGACTACTTTTACACATCTACTGCGTGTCGGAATATAAACCCCGTTGCTTTTCATGTGCAAAAGAAACAAAAAACAAAACAGAGTAACGCACTTGGAATGCCCTTCAATTATGCAGTGTGGTATAGTTGCCTTACAGAGCATTCAAAGTGCATGAGAATCGCAATATAGACTTCAATTGCAGAGCAGTGGACAAGAGGAGGAAGATGAGAAATAGCAAAGAATATGAAAATGGTGACACAAGGAAAACTTGCACAGTAGATTATTGGAAATACCCTGTATAAAATATTCAATATATTGATATTGATGTAATTAAATAAATAAAATTATTTAATAATGAAAACATGTTATAGTCCCCATTGTTTAGTTGTCTATTTAATATATGTATATAATTTAATATACTTGTGTATCATTTTATTATATACCATCAGAATATATGTTTGCTGATGGATAAGTTCATACTACCCTTTCTAGATAGCATAGAACTATAGATAATTGAGCTGGCAAAATTGTACAAGAATAACAGAGAAAAAGAGACGACAGAACAACAATGGCAACTGCGCATAATTTGCTATACGCCTTGCACTATTCCTTCTCTTCTTCCATTCCACAGCAACCAAAGCAAAAACAGAATCAAAACAAAA